>MJUU01073547.1:93515-109114 GCA_002080025.1 Modiolus philippinarum | reverse complement strand
ATTATCTAAAGGAAGTGAAACCGACTTCAATTTCATCTATTTTTATGTATATAGGTTAGATGTACTGAAATTTGGTACCAAATCGAAGCTTATTTAATATACTTTACAGTGAACATAATTTTGGCCACTTTACGCCATTTTTATCATCTGGGTATGCAAAAAACGTACCCTTCCACCTGCAAAAAAATTGCGAAAATGACGATTTTTAAGCTGTGAATTTCTTTCCGATAAATAAATCTCATCATTTTATCTAGTTTTTATGCCTAATTTATGAGTCATCATTTATCAGTAACTTCGGTATTTAGTTATTTGAGATACAATGTTGACAATTAAGACAATTAAAGTACTTAAAATTTTGATTTTCGGTTTAAATTTTTGAAAAATGGACGTTTTCGGAATTTTAAATATTTTCACGATTTCGATTTTCTTACATCTGGATCGTACAAATTTGAATATATATCTAATAATTGCCGATGTAATATATTTATGATATGTTAGCAACAAATTATGTGAAGAAACTTTAGATTCAGACTTATACTGGGATCAGAAATGCTAAAATTAGCACCCTCCCCCTAAAATTAAGGGAAAATTCATTGTTGGATCAGAAATGCAAAAATTAGCACCCCTCCCCCTTAAAATTACGGGAAAATTTAGAAATTTTCAGGCTCTAAATGATAAAAAGAAAATATCTAATGCAAATAATTGTGTGTGTTTCACTATAACTGATATGGAAAAGCCCATATTAGTAGATTCAAACGTTTTACGGGGTCTTTTTGGTCCATCCGCTAGAAATTTTCTGAAAAATGGGAATTTTCCGTTTTTCAGAATTATTGCTGTTTTGACTTAGAGATGTGAAAGCTTCACAAATTTGGTATATAACGTGAAAATGTTGATAAAATATCGTTTCATTATATCTAAGCTATTAGAAAGTATGCTTTTGAACAGTTTAGATAAACTAAACTCTCATAAATTGCAAACATATTACCCCCTCCCCCTAATTTTTTTTTCAACACAATGCATATCATTTTATTTAGCTTGAAATGTTTAAACATTGTATAAAGGTGCAATAACGTATCATTTCAAGCATGAAAATACACAGAGACTCCCATACATCACAAATAAGACCATGCGCGTGGTTTATGGGCAGTAATACAACAATTCAATTATGAATTTTGTAAAATTCCGAAATCTGAAAATTCTCATTTTTCACGAAAATTTCCAAATTATTCAATGTTACCCATATTTTTGGCGTTACAACTGCATATTGCGATACATAAAATGCATTTTTTAAAAGATAGTTAAAATATTAGTATGAACAATGAAGGGATATGGAGTAAATGCAAATGAGACAAAGTCTCTACAAATACATGGTTATAATAAGCAATGGAACAACGCTTTTATTGTTGTTCTTCATCTTGAAGTCACCATGAGGCCTTCAACAATGAGCTTTACTCATACCTCATAGCGAGCTCAAGACGGCCCCTAGCACCGGTTTGAGCGGAATTCATTGCTAATTGTCGAGCAACGCTACATCCATACTTTTTAACCTAATGAACCATGGATGCGGGATCGTCAACAAACATAAACTTAACTGGAAATGTATTCTTACAATCGCTGTCATCCACTGCCCGACAAAAAGACGAGAAAAGACGATCACAACATTCAAACAACCACGGGGCACTCATCGAGCCAATTGTAAGAAAAGTTGGCATAATAAAATCATGAGATGTGGGCACAATAAACAGGTGGTCAGAAAAACAATTTTAGATTACAAAAATTAAAAAAGGCAAAAAAATGAACGTGTGATTGCGTATCCATATGAGAGATTCTCTCAAGAACAAGTACACCATAACTGAAATGTATATAGAGCATACATCTCTCACGGGGAATCTTCTTACGGACTCCACACTGCAGGAGAGACAAACTCCAGTCTAAAATTAACAATGAAGGGATTGAAGTATGTTTTGTTCATATATATGTACAGACATGCATATTTTGGGGATTTTTAAGGATCATTTTCTTGGGGTAGGGGGTACAATTTTCGGTATTTAAGAGTTACATTGAACACTCCTGATTTTTCTAATCTTGTTTTAAGATAACTTATGTATCGGTTAGAAAAATGAATTGGCATACCTGCAGATAAATCCTCCAGATTTGCCACATTTAACCATTAAGAAGTGAATTTTTGACTATTCTGACATGCTAAAAATTCCTATTTTCCATCAATTTTGTACAAAATATTGTGTTTAATCTGACGAGTGGGACTTAAAATGACAGACCATAATCAAATTAATGCAACATTGCTATATACATTGCAGACTTTGCGTGTTTTGGATATTTCTATGCGGATATAGACAAAAAATTGACTATTTTAGGAGGAATTTGTTGGGATAGGGGTAAGATTTTCGGTATTTAGAGTCATATTAAACATTTCTTGTTTTTCTAAACAATGTTTTAAGACAATTGATGTATTGCACAGAACAATTAAATGGTATATCTGCAGATATATCCTCCAGATTTGACATAAAATACGATTTAACAGTGAACTTTGGCAAAATCTGAAAATAGAAAATTCCTATTTTTCATTAATTTGGGGCAAAATATTGAGTTTAAGTCAACAAATGGCTGTTAAAATACCAAATCATGATGTTATTCTTGCAAAATATAACGATTGAAAAGTGAGCTTTGGCCAAATCTGAAATGTTGAAAATGCCCATTTTTCCTAAATTTCGGGCACAATGTTGAGTTTAAGGTAACAAATGCATGTTAAATACCAAATCGTGGTACAATTCATGCAACATTGTCATATACAACACACATTTTGCGTGTTTTCGTTATTTTTATGCGAACATAGAAAACAAAATGACGATTTTAGGGAAAATTTGTTGGGGTAGGGGTAAGATTTTTGGTATTCAGAGTCACATTAAACACTCCTTGTTTTTCTATGCAATGTTTTAAGACAACGTATATATTCCTCAGAACAAGCAATTAGTATATTCGCAGATATATCGTCCAGATTTTGCATGTATTACGATTTAACAGTGAACTTTGGACAAATCTGAAATGTAGAAAATGCCCATTTTTCATCAATTTTGGGCAAAATATTGAGTTTAAGTCAACAAATGGCTGTTAAAATACGAAATCTAATATAATTCATGCAACATTGTCGTATACACTATACAATTTACGTGTTCTGGTTATTTTTATGCGAACAAAGACAAAAATATTGACACTTTTAGAGTAAATTTGTTTGGGTAGGGATAAGGCTTATGGATAAAGGACGTTTATAATACCTCAAAATTGCCATAATTTGTACTAGTTGTAAAGAAGACATTATGTTCTTCCATTTTATACCAGCTTTTCATGAATTTGTATCACTCGTGGATAAGATAAGGCAAAAAAGGGACAAAACTGTGTTGAAAACGAAAATATTCATAGATTTGTTTTATTTGTCTTTTTAAAAGTGATAGTTTGGTCATTCAAAACCTATAACCATTATGTTAACATGCATAACTTTTAAGACATTAAAAGACCAAAATCAATTTCAAGAATTATGAAATGAAAAACAAACTGGTTTTTAAGGACCATTGAACTTACACAATATCGAGAAAAATCTTAAAATTTACGTCAACATTTCGAAGGGGTAGGGGTAAGGTTTTTCTATTTTTATAACGTATTGGGTATAGAAATGGTACTTATGTGGGATATTTGTAAAGCTTATAGCATAGGCTATTATTTTATACCATTTTTTTTATAACTGAGGGGTACCAATCAACAATTTGGAACAATTGAAATAAAAACTTTTATCAAAAAACGAAATTTTCCAGAATTTCGTTGGGTGCGTCTAAAAAGGGGGCCTGTTCTAACATTGCGTGCAGGTAATGCTCATGTTAACATGTTTATTTTAAGTCCATCATAGAGATGGACTGAAAAATATGGGTTGGGTGGGGTTCATAAGTGTGTGGGGGTGCACGGGGGGGGGTTATTCCGGCCCATAGGTTATATTGCTTAGGACTGACCAAACAGATATATGGACAGACAATGACGGACGCGCGATTGAGGGTATCACATAATGCACCTCGCCACTAAATGGTGTGGTAATCAACATAGGTATCTCACATAAGTTGACTAGGCATTTGCCTACATGCAACATTTGGAAATAGAATAAGAATCATCACAGAAGATGAGCGGCTTTTATTATTTTATATGTTAGTATGTCAAGGATCATTTTCCTTTACGTTGTATGGAAAATTGCAGAGCAGTTTTGTAGGAATTATTAGAACCAGGAGTTAATTTGGTGGCAGTGAAAATTCCTCAACAAAATTCTACCACTAAAACAACTGAAAATCCGAATAAGTATAAAGTTTGAGTTCTATAAAAGGCCATTTCAACATTTATATCTCTTCACTGTATATTAAAAGACCAAAACATTCAAAGATATGATAACAAAAGAGCGAACAGAAGAGAAGTAATGAAGGCACGCAATTGCAGCTTATTCAAAATAATACGCCTTTTCAGAAAATCATTTGGTCCGCTCCTTGGTTTCAGCATTTAGATACAATGAAACAGTTCCGACTGTTCCGGTTATCAACCCAACTAGACAACTGTTGTTTATCCTGAACACAGACCATAACTGTTCATATTTAGAATACTAGGTCATTGGTTAGAGTGACACTGCACTTACTTTGTTAGATTAAAGTGTATTCAGGGTTTTAGTTGTGTATTGTTAGAAAACCACAAGAGTGATAACCGGAAAAGAAGACTGTATCTCCGTTTCATGGGAGAGTTCCAATCCAGGAAGAGAAAACAAAACTTTATGAAAATCATCGGTAATAAAATAATACGTCTAAAAAATGATCTTCTTCTTACGGGGAAGGATATCAAGATTTTATGTTCATTATGTGTGCAAATAATGTATGAACAAAACATCAAAGTCGTGATATTCTTCACAAGGAAAATAAAATATTAATTTTCAAATGTTTTTGTCTGTCTTCATTTTAAAGTTAAACATGCATGGGGCCCATTAACTGTATCATTTCTACATTGTTATCCAAAACAAAATGATAAAAAATGATTTTTTTTTTTCAGGGAGAGTGATTTTTTAATCTTAGAACCGTTTGAAAAATAAGGGTGAGAATTGACTTTAATTTGTTATTTTTTTATTTGGAAACTTGCAATATCAAAGTCAGATTTTTTTTTATGTTCTTTTTTTTCTTTCTTTCTTTTTTGTTTGTTTGTTTTTATAAGGAGCATTTCCCTCATTCGTAGCTCTATCCATTGCTGATTTTGGCTTTCCATGTAGTATCTGTTTGGTATTTTTTCTCTGCATGATTTAAAATAGAAAAAAGAAGGGAAACGGGTACGTGTCAAAGAGACAACGACCCAAAGGGGAGTAATAACAATTCAAAGCCACCATAAGATCTTCAATGAACGGTGATAAAACCCCACACCCAACGGCAGGTCGGAGGTTATTTTTCGGTTTATGGTGGTCCATATGTTGAAATTTATTTGCACCGAAGAAATACGAGTTGTCGGAAGAACCATAAGCACATACTAAAAGTTACAGCATTTAGATCCTATTGGTTATTAGTTCTCTATCAGCCCGTATACATCTTTCGGTTTGTGCATTGTCTTCAACTGTTTTGAAACAACGACAGTAGAATATCGAAGGAAAAAAGGAATGGGATTTACAAAAATCGAAGTCCAAAGACATGGCCAAAACGAGAAAACATAAAACAATGACGTTAGACATAGAAAAAGATACAAAGCACAGAAATAGAAATACGTTGTGGAAATGGCAATTTGCAAAAACTTAACTAGACAGTGTTTTACCAGCACACTAGGCTCCTTGAGCAAGCCGGCAGTTGAGTGGCGATCGAACACCTTTTGCCAGATCTTTCTAAATTTCTTTTCGTCCATTCTTTTAAAGATCGTAGTTTTAGATTTAGTTGTCTATATTCGTATGTTTATTATACTATAGGGAAACAGGTTAAAGAAAGGGAGATTTGGGTATCAATAAGCCGATTAAACCCTAACGCTTAATTTTCTAATTAGTGCCGGAACCAAGTCTGACTATCCCGAGTTCCCAACATTGTTTACTTTTATCTCTTGTTTTTCATTTGAGTTTTTTTTTTGTAAAGTTCACTTGTGAATTTTGGTATGTAATTCTAAAATATTTAAACCAATCAAACACCAAAAAACCAGAAAAAAACACATTTGGCATTTTCAGTCCTGCTAAATATTCTGTCTCCTGATTGGTTAAGAGGTATGCGCCAGTCTGGTCCAACAAATGGAATTCCTGATCAATATTACCCTCTACTGGTTTTCAATAATGATATTTTTTTTACTTAGTAGAATAATAATACGATAGATTACATGTAACTTTGAGGGTGACGGATCAGAGTGTTACCACTTGAAAACATTGTCAATCTCCGCCTCGCCTCAGTTGACACTGTTTTCTCGGGATANACGAGATCAATCTGGGGTTTAACGGAGCAATAAAGTAATATTGAACGAGGGTTTACCCCGAGTTCAATATTATCTTTTGCGCTCCGTTAAACCCCATATTGAGCGAGTATAGAAGTGCCATAATTGTTTTATTATATTTGAGTGACAAGGCTGAAGTCACTGATGACAAACAAAAGAGGAGTGGTTTATCTTTTGTGGGTGTTAAAGGGGTGTGGCATGTAAACGTCAATCAAATTTAGTGTGCAATATAATGATTTATCATGATCAACTGTGCAATATGATGTTTTATTGAGTAGATACATTTCTATACTTTATACATAAAAATAAAAGTACAAATATGATAATAGATATGATATGGAAAATACAATTTACTTGACTAATTATCAAATCATTTCGATGTAGTTTAAAAGAAAACGTGAACGATCGTTAGCGTCACTTGTGCATTTTAATTGTTAGCGTCACTTGCGGCCTGAAGAGTGAAATTTGAAAAGAAAATAGACATACATCATTATCTCATATTCATGAAACTTTCATGACGAGTTTGTGCGTTTGATTTTCTTACTCGAATGATACGGACATCGACAACTCTTTATTGATCTTTATTCATCACGTTCGTTAAAGTTTGCATGTAACGTTCTTTTAAGTTTGCATGTAACAGTATTGTTCATGGCATAAATATATTGATGTAGTAAAGAGAAAGGACAAAGAGTGACTTTCTCATCTCTCTTGCCCTTTTCCTCCTTTCTCCATCCTCTTTCTCGTTTCTATCGCCCTTTTCGTTTTTCCACCTCTTCCTTCCGTCTCGCTTTCTTGTCCATTTTCCTTGTCCATTTTCTCCAGCCTCCTTTCTCTTTTCTCCTGCCCCTTGGTCCATTTCTTCCACCACTTTCTCCTTCTTCTCGCTCTTTTCTCTCGGTTTACCTTTACCCTATCTGCACTTTAAACATTTCAAAAGAAAAGTCAAATCTGTGTAATTAAACTTTTGTTATAAATTGTCACACGTTGAATCTGTAACTTTTCGCAACTTTAATCAGTTTAAACCGGTAGCACGGTACCATGCGATACTAGTTATTTTTCCTAGGCTGTCCACGAAATGTTTTCAGTGTTTCACGCTTTACGCTCAACACCCTTTCCCGTTTCGCAGACACTTTGTTTGTTACAGTCCCGTTTGACGTTAACTAGCTTGCATGAGAAGTTACTCCTTGAAACATGTGTACAGCATAACGAAATATACTGTTTTTATGCAACTTGGATATTTATTGTATTTTGCACTTTTTGCGACAATTCTGTTTGACGTTCACTAACTTTCCGCATAAACTCCAATGAAATATTTTATAGAATATGTCACTTTCTATATGTAACAAAGAGAAAATACAACTTCAGGGGTTGTGAAGGGTGTAAATTTACTTGATCCGTATTACATGTATTACGTAATGTGGGGTTTCCATTGTTTATTGAAATGAGAACACAAAACGGCAAAGGGTGTAATCTGTTGAAATATGAAACAAACACATACACAAAAATTTTTTAAAAATAATAATAAAAACACGTACAAAAAAAGAGACCGGGCCATGCAAAATTTTTTGACTGAATCACGATTTAACTTTTTACATTTCATTTACTAATAAGCAAGTAGTATGATTTGAATCCGTTTATATAAATAATGTCCAAAATGAAATCAAGACTGATGTGTACGGCTATCAAGGCGTACTAAGAAATATCAAAACACCAATATCTATGGAACCTATTGGTGTTTTATGGAGTATAGAAAGCGCGATGTTCGGATCAATTTTTCGTCTGAAATTTCTTTGATGTACTTGTTGTGCCGTATAAAGGATGGTCATTTCTCAGGTTTCTGATATTGTGTCAGATTTTCGATTTAATGAGATTTTATCCATTGGGTTTGAACATTTTTCTCCATTCACCTCCATATATTTTCAAAAGGTGTTATGTATGAAAAAAAATTGATGGCATTCTTAATATTCCTTTATTGCATTGTAAAGTTTTGCAGTCTTTAGTCATGCAAGCGAAATGTAAAATCTATAAACATTTGGTTCCCAATCTAATGAAAATAATATCTAAAAATTGATTCTTACACTCGCTGCATGTAAGGAATGTAAATTAGATCTACCAATTGTTCCTTACACTCACTGCATGTGAGGAGTGTAAATTAGATCTACCAATTGTTCCTTACACTCACTGCATGGTAGATCTGATGTGTAACGAACAATTGGTAGATCTAATTTTTATTACATTGTTTGGTTTCCTAGTTTCTATATCGAAAATGATCACCGTGGCCTAATAAATAACGGAAATTATCTGTCGTGTATGTTCTTGCAAATGAAAGGTATTAGTTCTAATATCTTGAGATCATCAACGATTCATGAGGTTTATGTAGGTATGCCTCACTTGTGTTGTTGCTGATGAATAAATGCTCATATGGCCATTGTTGGCTGCATTTCCATATACGCTATTGTTCCATGCACATATACGGCATCTTCATACTTCATTCGGTCTCAACTCCTTCAATCCATTGATGAAGTTCTTTTCATTAATAACGCATCTTTTGCTCAATGGATATCATTGATATATCCTCCAGAAGTATAGATAAAAGAAACGACAGACAACACTAGATCTACATCTTTTTTTTGGACTTGCATCTTGCATGTGACGCAAATGGTCATCCCAGTACTAAAATTTACTACAAAATCGACCATTTTAATTTCAAAACTATCAATTGTTCTAACAAGTACAGTGATATCCCAGTTTCTCTTGCTTGCAGAGTGTATGTTTCACAGTTGAATCGTTACGCAAAGGCTGGCAAAAATTTTGTATTATTAATAGAGGCTTCAAAAAATTCCGTCTCATACGATCATTAAAAAATATCTTCAATAGATACCAGTCTCTTGTGAAAAATTTAAAGCTTTGGCTCAAACTCTTGATTCGAGATTCTTTTTTTTACTACTACTTGGATGAAAATAACTGTCTACGACCTTTCAATAGCGATTGCTGTTAATTTGCTACCGCCTGATTTGTCTTTTTGCCTCATAGACTTTGTTCGGTAATTTTGTTGTTACCCTCATTTTGTAAAATAAGTCGTTTCATACATTTCAAAGATTGGATAGTCCCTCTGGTAATTTGTACTTGTTACACGGAACTTAAATGCTACAAATACATGTATGTCGAAATTAATATCAATTTTAAAGAAACGCGTTTAGTCTGATCCTTGTACACATACATGAGCTTTCCTCTAAATCTATCGCTGTCAAAAAAACCTTCTTTGGCATTTTCGTTTTACCGGATAGCGGTATATTTATTCGCCAAAGGTGGTATCAATTTTTAGTGGTCATCACTTTTTTGCATCCTCCCAATGCAAATGTTCCGAGTCCACGTACGTTCCTTTGAAGGAACATGTTTAGGCTCAGAAAAACAACCTTGGAGGATGCACTTTTTGCGAATGGAAAATTGTGTTCTGTTTCCATTGCAACAAATGTCATTTTGAAAATTCCTAGACATGCTTGTACTTTTTGGGATGTGGATCCATCTTTCTGTGAAGTTTGGTGGAGACTGGATCATTATTCTCCGAGAAAATGGTTCGACAAATTTTGTGGCGGAAAAAAGTGTGAGTAGAAACAATAAGTTTACTCAAACTTCGTTTTTGGAGATTTAATGATAACAATTGAATGAAAACGATAAGTC
This sequence comes from Modiolus philippinarum, assembly GCA_002080025.1. Taxonomy (NCBI): domain Eukaryota; kingdom Metazoa; phylum Mollusca; class Bivalvia; order Mytilida; family Modiolidae; genus Modiolus; species Modiolus philippinarum. The sequence continues at coordinate 98,947 of MJUU01073547.1, read as the reverse complement.
TACTCTTTCTTTTGGGAGACTCAAGGATAACACATCACATGATGACAAATAAATAAGCAGGAAATGCCATATGTCACTAATTTAAATCGATTTGCATCATCAAATTTTCGTCATGAATCACAAACATCAAATCTTTTAGCTCACCTGACCCAAAGGGTCAGTGTGAGCTATTGCTATCACTTGTCGTCCGTCGTCCGTCCGTTCGTTAGCTTTTCACATTTTCATCTTCTCCTCTGAAACCACTGAAGCAAATTCAACCAAATTTTACAGAAATGGTGTATGGAAAGTCCTTCACAAAGATTTCTCATTTCGTTCCGATCCGATAAAAAAACATGGCCGCCAGGGCGGAACTTAGGTTTAACATAGGACCCTATGGGAAAAATCACATTTTCATCAACTCCCCTGAAACTGCTGAAGCAAAAACCAAACTTTACAGGAATGATTTACTAAAGGTCCTTTACAAAGATAGCTCATTTTATTTCGAAAATATGGCCGTCAGCACGGAATATAGTTTAACAATGGCCCTATGGGAAATTCACATTTTCATTGCTCCTCTGAAACCACTGAAGCAAATTCAACCAAACTTTACAAGAATGATGTCTGGAAGGTGCTTTACAATGATACCTCATTTTGTTCCGATCCGATAAAAAAAAACATGGCCGATAGCACAGAACTTAGATTTAACATAAGACCCTATGGGAAAAATCACATTTTCAGCAACTCCTCTGATACTGCTGAAGCAAAAACCAAACTTTACAGGAATGATTTACTTAAGGTCCTTTACAAAGATAGCTAATTTTATTTCGATTCGACAAAAACATGGCCGACATCACGGAACATGGTTTAACATTGGAACTATGGGAAACTCACATTTTCATCTTCTCCTCTCAAACTACTGAAGCAAATTCAACCAAACTTTACAGGAATGATGTATGGAAGGGCTTTATTAAGATTGCTCATTTTGTTCCGATCTAATAAAAAACATAGCCGCCAGCGCGGATCTTAGGTTTAACATAGGACCCTTTGGGAATAAACACATTTTCAGCAACTCCTCTGAAACTGCTGAAGCAGATTCAACCAAACTTTACAGGAATGATGTACTAAAGGTCATATAAAAAAGATTCCTGATTTTATCCTGATTCGACAAAACAAAAACATTGCCGCCATCACGGAACATAAATTAACAATGGCCCTATAGGTAATTCACATTTTCATCTACTGTATCAAATTCAACCAAATATTACAGGAATAATGTATGTAAGGTCCTTTACCAAGGTTGCTCATTTCGTTCCGATTAGATAAAAGACATGGCCACCTAGTGTGGAACTTAGGTTTAACATAGGAACCTATGGGAAAAATCACATTTTCATCAACTCCTCTGAAACTGCTAAAGCGAATTCAACCAAACTTTACAGGAAAGATGTACTAATGGTCCTTTACAAAGATTGCTCATTTTATTCAAACTCAAACTTAGATTTCTTATTTTGTTTTGATCTGATAAAAAACAAGACCTCCAGCACAGAACATATTTTACATAGGATCCTATGAGATAAACATCACTTTCATCACCTGTTGTAAGCATTATGTCTGGTGAGCGATTCAGGCTCACTATCTGAGCCTCTAGTTTTTATTTAATCATCTGTATTTTGTATATGCTACTAAAGATGGTGAGAAGGAAATTATAACTCACATCTTGCTTAATGGAAGCCATGGTGTTCTCACTGCATAACAGGTCCTGCTTTATTCCGATTTGAGATTCTGGCATTTCATATCTTGTGAAGCCTATTTTTATCTCCTTTCGGATAAAAATCTTTAAACTTCTGTTTTATGGCATCAGATACCGTCAGCCAAAGTAGAAAACCATTGTTTGGTTTTGTAATGATTTACTCAATGAACCCCGATTCAACTTACGATTTTTACTATTCATAGGAAAGTCTACTCTTATTTTTCTATTTTGGTATGATTTGGATATCCCTTAATTATATTACGACATCTTTTTATGACCTTTCTTTCTTATATAAACCCGTCTTACCTTTCAGACTGTGATTCAGAAAGTCAACTGGAGATGGGATGTTGTCTCCTTGACATTTACCCCATTTAATTTCTTTTCCAGATGTCGAAAATATATGCATATGCAGATATGCAGATATACAGGGGCCGACTCCGACCTGCCGTGGGGTTTTCTCACCGTTCATTGAAGATCTTATGGTGGCTTTGAGTTGTTATTACTCCCCTTTGGGTCGTTGTCTCTTTGACACATTCCCCGTTTCCCGTTTTTTCTATAGCTGTCTTGCTGGCCCAAACGATAAGATTGTGATGACATTGCTTTTGTAACCGTCTTGATGTCAATAGGAATTGGTTTTTGTGTTAAAGGTTGTGTTTACTATTTTTCTAATTTTAAATTTGTTTATTTCTATATGTTATTTCATTAGTTTTTTAAATCGTTATATTTTTAGGTTTAGATTCAGAAAAATATTGTTCTGACATCTCTTGATTTTCCTTTCTTTGAATCTCAATAATGCTTTATTCTTTTGTTCTGGCTTTCTGGCTACCACTCAAGAATTGATTCATTTAAGGTATATGGTTGTTTTTATTTAATTATGGGTTTGGCTTGAATATTCGAATTTAACCAAGAGCGTTTGCGAGGGGTTAAATGCCTAGTTTATTGTTAAATGACAATATACCTTCCATGATTAAAGAAAATGGAATTTTCTATTCTGAAACGACCTAAAAGAAAGTGAAATTCCCACCTCCATTGCTGTCTGTGTCTATGACGTCACAATGAAAGATCTGACGTTTTCAACTTAGATGCAGGCTCAAAATCTGAATCGAAAGTAAACCAATGCACATGTGCGTGTCTGAATGGCAAACATGTTCTTAACAAATAACAATATACCGAAGTTACCGTTAATTTATTTTCTGCATATGCGCATTTTAAAAATTTATGTCTCATCAGTGCAGATCAAACCAAAACATTTCGAAGTCCATTAACCAAAACATGTGTAAAAGCTAATAGAGAACAAATAACCAAAATGATCTAAATAGAAAAGCCAAAATTCAGCTGAGGACAGAGCTATGCATGAGGCAGATACTCCTTAGTTTTAAACAAAATTGTGTAAAATTTAGGTATTGCAATTTCATTTATTGCCATTATAAAGCAAGTTGGACAAAATTAAAAACATGGTTGTTTCGCATCCCCTTTACTTTTATGTCGATATCATTTGTGCATGTGCGAAGTATGAGGTTATGATGTTATTGAGTACTAAACTTGTTGACGATTAACAACAGCTATGTTAGAATACAAGTTTGATACATAATCGTTTACCCAAACATGGCCTCTTCCTAGAAATCATCCAGGCAAAAACTTTGAATATAATGTCATGTTAACACAGCTGATGTGAGATGTAAGACATTCTGGTTAAAGGTGACAGGATAGAAATGATAACTTAGGAAACGAAGCTTTTTGGAATGTATTCGTTGACAGTGCCATAGGATTTGGTGAGTAGATAACCTTGTGCAGCTGTCCTTCATAAAAGGATTGGTAAATTGATAGGTCGAATATGTTATATTTTACCTTACAGCAATACTTGTATTCGGTCAACGACACTGATAGTGTGAACTTTAAAACTGTTTTCGTTTGTATTTAATATTGCAATATCGTTCACAATGATTGAAAAATAAACTTCTTGTGAATATTCACAAATAGAGTCCAAAACCGCAATACCAAAAAATTGAGTTGTCACTACACTGACATTTATAAATGTACGAATCATGTACATGTATACATTTGTAAATACAAAACGATGACGCAAAAATTTCGAAAATCTTTAAGAAAACACAAAAAAAGAAAATATAAAAACTGGAATTTGATTCTTTAGTCAGTTTGTAACACATTTAAAGATAGGTAATTCATGTTTATCATTATTACAATGTTTTTTAGCCTTTTTGAGTCTCTCCGTCTTGCATAGCTTTGACTATGATTTTGGTTTTTCTATTTAGATCTCATGGTTATTTGTTCTCTATCAGTTTTTACACATATTTCGGTTGTTGGACTTCCAAATGCTTTGATTTTATCTGCACCGAAGAGACATAAGTTGTCGAAATGCGTAATGCGGAAACAAAATTCACAGTAACTTCGGTGATTTGTTATTTGTACTTACCTATAATATTTAATTTCATTACGTTAAGTGAATGAGAAATTCATTAAGAATAAAATCAAATAAATTAATGAACACTGAGAAAAAGATAAAAGAAGAAAAAAATATTTGAATAAATAAAATGGATAAAATCATTCAACATTTTCGCGAAAATCAACCGCTTTTGTATGAAAAAAGCATGTTTATAAGTCTCTGATCAAGTTAAAATAAATTTTAAAAGCTAGATTGCTACATAGAATTTAAAAAAAGGAAAATATTTTGATTTTTTTTTAAGTGTCAAGAAATATCCAGGTGTTTATATGAGAAATAGGGATGATTTTGTGTTGTAGGATAAAAACAGCAAGGTGCCAATGTATAAAAAGTTTTGAGTTTAAGTTTAACGGATTTATACAGGCCAATGTTTGCTTTAATAGCTGGAACAACTTTTACTTTTATTTTTAAGCAAAATAAAAATGGAATAGTGGGCAACAAATAAAGGGTAAAATAAATAAAATTGTACAATTAAAAACAACGTTTATTAGTTTTTTTAAAAGAAATGCACACCATGAAATTTATTCAATAAATGTAGATTAAATTAATTATAGATAGTATGAAATATTGAAATATCCATATGATTTTAATATTTTTTTTTATTTTTGTAAGAGATTTGTTTGAGAAATATAACCAACATTTAGTTGCATGCAATGTTTTGAAATGTTATGAGTAGACTTTTAATTACTTATTAGCTGACCTGACCCAAAGGGTCAGTGTAAGCTATTGCCATCACTTGGCGTCCGTCGTCCGTCCTTTAAACATTTCACATTTTCATCTTCTCCTCTGAAACCACTTAAGCAAATTCAACCAAACTTTACAGGAATAATGTATGGAAAGTCTTTTACAAAGATTGCTCATTTCGTTCCGATCCAACAAAAAACATGGCCGCCAGCGCGGAACTTATGTTTAACATTGGGCCCTATGGGAAAAATCACATCTTCTGCTCTGAAATGGCTGAAGCAAATGCAACCAAACTTTACAGGAATGATGTACTAAAGGTCCTTAATAATGATTGCTCATTTCCTTCCGAATCGACAAAAAACAAGAGGCTCTCAAGAGCCTGTATCGCTCACCTTGACCATAGCTGACATAGATAAAAGGCATTTCCAATAGGAAAAACAAAACATAAAATTTAGCAGAATACTTTTTTTTCTAAAATTACAGTATTCTTTTTTGGTTTCCATGGCAACTGAAAGATCCACCATCTATTACAACCCATAACAGAACACCATTCAAAAAAAA
>MJUU01073547.1:77532-93207 GCA_002080025.1 Modiolus philippinarum | reverse complement strand
TTGGTGCCAATTGGCCCAGCAGTTTCAGAGGAGAAGATCCTTGAGTGAAAAGTTTACGCCGGACGGACGGACGGACGACAGACGCAAAGTGATGGCAAAAGCTCACCCTGGCATTAGCCAGGTGAGCTAGAAAAGGCCGCCAGCACGGAACATGATTTAACATTGAACCCTATGGGAAAATCACATTTTCATCTTCTGCTCTGAAATGGCTGAAGCAAATTCAACCAAACTTTACAGGAATGGTGTACTAAAGGTCCTTAACAAAGATTACTCATTTCTTTCCGATCAGACAAAAAACATGACCCCCAGCGCGGAACTTAGGTTAAACATTGGACCCTATGGGAAAAATCACATTTTCATCTCCTGCTCTGAAACGGCTGAAGCAAATTAAACCAAACATTACAAGAATGGTGTACTAAAGGTCCTAAACAAAGATTAGTCATTTCGTTCCGATCGGATAAAAAACATGGCCGCCAGCAAAACTTAGGTTTAACATTGAACCCTATGGGAAAAATTACATTTTTATCTTCTGCTCTGAAACCAATGAAGCAAATTCAACCAAACTTTACAGGAATGATGTACAAAAGGTCCTTAACAAAGATTGCTCATTTCCCTCCGATCTGACAAAAAACATGGCAGCCAGCACGGAACATATTTTATTATTAGACCTTAGGGGAAAATCACATTTTTATCTCCTCCTCTGAAAACACTTAAACATTACAACCCATAACAGAACACCATTCAAAAAAAATTTGGGTAGGGGTTCCCCTTATAATCAAAGTAATACATATTGCTGAAATTAAAACATTCAGACCACATTTCAAATAAAAATTTTAAAATTTGGGCAGAGGTTTCCCTGAAAATCAATAGGGCCAATGTAAAAACTATGTTCCAGATGGTGGCTATCTTGGATGAGATACGGACATACCAGATGCATTTTTTTGGATTGGACCATAAAAGGACCATTGTGGCTTAGTTTGGTTATAATTGAACTAGTAGTCTAAGAAGAAGATCTTTGAATGTCTTTTCCATAGGGTCCAATGTTTAAACTATGTTCCCGCTGGTGGACATCTTGGATGAGGTACATACCTGCCAGATACTTTTTTTTGGATGGGACCATCTAAGGACCATTGTGGCTTAGTTTAGTTTTAATTGGACTAGTAGTTTCTGAGAAGAAGATCTTTGAATGTATTTTCCGAAGGGTCATATGTTAAACTAGGTTCCCAGCTGACAATTATCTTGGATATAGCGCGAACCCAAAAATCACAATTTTGTAAGGGAGCACCAAAGGACTATTGTGGCCAAGTAAGGTGCCAATTGGCTCAGTAGTTTCAGAGAAGAAGATCTTTGAATGTGTTTTGCCATAGTGTCCAATGTAAAACTATGTTTCCCGATGGCGGCCGTCTTGGATATCGCGCCGACCTGAAAAACACCTTTTTGTAAGCGACCACCAAAGGACTATTGTGGCCAAGTTTGGTGCCAATTGGCTCAGTAGTTGCAGAGAAGAAGATCTTTGAATGTGTTTTCCCATAGGGTCCAATGTTAAAACTATGTTTCCCGCTGGCGGCCATCTTGGATATTGCGCAATGCGCGGCTGAAAAACACCTTTTTTGTAAGGGACCACCAAAGGACTATTGTGGCCAAGTTTGGTGCCAATTGGCTCAGTAGTTGCAGAGAAGATCTTTGAATGTGTTTTCCCATAGGGTCAAATGTTAAAACTATGTTTCCCGCTGGCGACCATCTTGGATATCGCACAGAGCTGAAAAACACCTTTTTTGTAAGGGACCACCAAAGGACTATTGTGGCCAAATTTGGTGCCAATTGGCCCAGCAGTTTCAGAGGAGAAGATCCTTGAGTGAAAAGTTTACGCCGGACGGACGGACGGACGACAGACGCAAAGTGATGGCAAAAGCTCACCCTGGCATTAGCCAGGTGAGCTAGAAAAGGCCGCCAGCACGGAACATGATTTAACATTGAACCCTATGGGAAAATCACATTTTCATCTTCTGCTCTGAAATGGCTGAAGCAAATTCAACCAAACTTTACAGGAATGGTGTACTAAAGGTCCTTAACAAAGATTACTCATTTCTTTCCGATCCGATGAAAAAACATGGCCGCCAGTGCGGAACTTAGATTTAACATAGAACTCAACGGGAAAATCACATTTTCATCTTCTGCTCTGAAACGGCTGAAGCAAATTCAACCAAACTTTACAGGAATAGTGAATGGAAGGTCCTTTACAAAGATTGCTCATTTCGTTCCGATCAGACAAAAAACATGGTCCCCAGCGCGGAACTTAGGTTAAACATTGGACCCTATGGGAAAAATCACATTTTCATCTCCTGCTCTGAAACGGCTGAAGCAAATTAAACCAAACTTTACAGGAATGGTGTACTAAAGGTCTTAAACAAAGATTAGTCATTTCGTTCCGATCGGATAAAAAACATGGCCGCCAGCAAAACTTAGGTTTAACATTGAACCCTATGGGAAAAATTACATTTTTATCTTCTGCTCTGAAACCAATGAAGCAAATTCAACCAAACTTTACAGGAATGCTTAACAAAGATTGCTCATTTCAATCCGATCTGACAAAAAACATGGCCGCCAGCACGGAACATATTTTATTATTAGACCTTAGGGGAAAATCACATTTTCATCTCCTCCTCTGAAAACACTTAAACAAATTCAACCAAACATTACAGGGATGATGTACGGAAGGTACTTTACAAAGATTGCTAATGGAGAACAAAGCTAAACATTATACCCCATTGGTAATAAACATCGTTTTGGACATGCATGGCATAGAAGCATTTTGTCAGGTGAGCGACACAGGCTCAGTCTCTGAGCCTCTAGTTAATAACATGTAATCAAAGTCAGTCATCTCGATATTTTTATTTCGATGCAACATGGTCTTCTCTTTCGAAGATGTATGTGTGTGATTCCCATAACTAAATTCTAAAAAAAATCATTGCTTGGGCACCCTACTATAAAATTTTTATAACTATATTGCCAAGGTGTACGTTTTACTTTCAAATATTCAAAATAATTATTCAATAAATTAAAAGTAGATGTCAGTTACAAAACACTGAAGTTCATTTGTAGATTTAAAAAAGAAATTACTAAAATTGGAATGTTTTATATAAACAGAGTAAAAAGACAAATATTCAAAACAGTATTTTTGATAGTTATAATTCCACAAAATTACATAATATAAGGTCAATTAAATTTTCAGTGATTGTTATAAAGTCCCCGAAAGTATTGAAAATTCAAATAGGTAAATGCCAGCAGAAGTGTGTTGAAAGTTAATTTATAATATTAATGATTTAAAAACCAGGTTAAACAATACATGCTTGGACCACCTGTTCACAGATAGTTAATTCCATGAAACTCGCAGAGACCGGTTATTCTGAAAAAAAATCTAGCCGATAACCAGTTAATTAGAGTCCTATAGTCAGATTGAAAAACATTTTTTTCCCAAATTTCCTCAACGATATTTGGAGATGTCAGTGATATCATGCATTTGAAAATATTTGTTAGTACGAGTTATTTATTTTCCCATCTTAAGATAATCTTGAACTTAGTATGAAGTATTAGAACTTACTATGAGGTATGAATAACAAAATTCGAGTATGAGTGTTGTTTAAGGTCTCATGGTGACATAAAATGAAGGACAACAATTAAAGCATTTTACAATTGCTTAATCTTACCATGTATTTGTAGGGACTTTGTCTAGTACATTTACCTCATTTCCGTTTATTGGTTCATTTGGGAGACATGTTCATAATAATTCACAATTTTCGTATTTAATGAAGTAAAAAAGATATTGTAATACGTATACCTGCTTACAGTTCAAAATTTGAATTCATTGGCGGATCCAGAGGGGGGTTCCGGGGGTTGGAACCCCCCCCCTTTTTTTTCTGGACAATCATGTATTTTTTAATGAATATCCTGATGTTTTATTAAGAAATACCCCGAAAAATGTTCGCGCCTCCCTCCGATCGGCGAAATCTCCTTTCATTTCTAATTGGAACCCCCTTTTCTAATTGCCTGGATCCGCTCCTGGAATTTAATACCCTAATGGCTTACCCATTAAACATTAAGTCACTATTTTGCAAAACGCAACAAAAATATTTCCCATTAACTTTTTAAAATCTTATAGTGTTTACCCATGGGATTTAAGAATTGTTTCCTTATCAGATCATGTGTCAGCTTCGCTCTTGTAAACTTGAATGCATCCTGTTAGTTTACAGAAAATACATTGTAATGGAAAGAAATTGTATGTATCTACTTCACTTTTTGGGTTAGATTCAATGATCATACCCTAATCAATAAATTAAAAAATGTAACACCAAAGTCGTGAAATTCGGCAGAGTGACAGTCGTACATCCTGGGGCTAATTGATGTTATTTTCAATGACATTCACTCTGTATATCCTCTATTTTAGTCATAGATTCAAACACCCAGAATACGACTTGGAGCAATAACTTTTTCAGTGCAAATTCTTAAACCGAAATATAATGACTAGGGTAGGATCATTGATTTATAACTAGGGTATTATCATCATTGAATCTGTTGTGTTTTGCAAAACAGTGACTTACTGTTTAATTGGTAAGCCATTAGGGTTCTATAGGTAATATATTCATTTTCTAACGGTAGAACTGTAAACATATCACAATATTTTTTTTACTTCGTTAGATATGAAAATTGTGAATTATCATGAGCATGTCGTTTGTAAAAACTCTCAAATCGACGGATATGAGGTAAATGTACCAGACAAAGTCCCTTTAAATGCATTTTTGAAAAATTTACCGTTTTTATCAAAATTCTAAACCCTTAAAAATACTAAGGATTCATTCTGTGTTTGGCACTCGGTGGATGTTCTTGGTACTGAATGTGGCCTCCTATTTCGATATTTTTTGGTAATGAGTACTTCTTTTTGACTACTTTTGGATTATGGCTTTCCATATTATTTGATTTTAATGCTGCGAATGAGTGGTTACTCCTTAAAACACGTTTTCAGTATAAGAAATTTCTGTTTTTTATGCAATTTTGGTATTTATTGTATTTAAGGTACTAGTAAACGGTAACTGCAAAAGCGTCAGATGCAGATCAACTGGTCTGTATTAAAATCCGTATATTCAATTTCCATGAACTATAAGCAACGGCGTTTTAATATTCTCGCCTGACGCTTCTTGCAAAAAGTATAATAATAACCAAGTTGCATAATAAACAGTAAAAGTAGTTATGCTGTGCTCCTGTTTAAAGGACTAACCTCTCAACAGCAGCATTGAAATCAGCCATCATCCAAAAATAGTAAAAAACGAAGTACTTATGACCAAAAATATCGAAAAAGGAAGCCAAGTCCAGAACTATGGACATCCACCGTGTGCAATACGCGGTATGAAGCCATTGTATTTTTAAGAGGTTATAATTTTGATTAAGCAGAATATTTCTATAAGTTTATTCCAAGAAAGATTGATTAATGGATTTGTTAATCTATTGAGCAATATTTCAGCTCTATCAGGGTCAGTGATGATGATTGAATCCAGAGAAGGGCTATGGGAAAACTTGCTGTTTGCTTTTATCTAGATTTTATTCTTCTGGATGCCGAAATAATCTAATATCTTAAATAAGAAAAAGAATAACGGTAGTGAATAATTAAAAAACCAAACATGAACGACTCAAAGATCGTGTTTAGTGTAAAAATAAAAGAAATATCAGATGTTCAAGTAGGTAACTGACTTAATGATAGTTTGATGGCAGAATGTTTGTAAAATGAGGTGATCAAAAAACTTTGAAAAAGTTGGTGATCATAGTTTTTTTTTCAGAGACTAAATTTAAGCCAGGTTTTATTTGGAGAAATGCAATATCTGAATTTAACAAAAATTTTTTCAAAGCTAAGGATTATCTCCCTGTCCTTAGCTGATTTCGGCTTTACTATTAAGAGCCTATTGTTGTTGTTTTTTTCTCTGACAGGTTTGACACATATTTCCGTATTGTTTTGATTTGTTCTGCACTGAAGAGACATAAAGGATATTGACCAGATACTCTGCTTTAATCCGTTAAATTAGCATTGAGATCTAGTGACCTGAAAATTTTACATACATACTGGCCTCTCACTGATACTGCCGATGTCTACTGAAATCTATGATGATTCTTGACCGAATACTGCGCAAGTTTTGAGCTTGATTTTTCGTCTGTAGTGTGACAGTGTTTTACCAGCAGACTAGGCTCCTTTAGCTAGCCGGCAGATTAGCGGCGAGCACCCCTTGACCCAATTTTCAAAATAACGTATTGTCATATTCTCTCCTTTCAAGATTGTGGCAATGGAGTTACTAGTCTACCTGTATTGGGTTTTATTCGTATGTTTAACTATCCTATAGGGAAACGGGACAGTAAAAGGGGGAAGTTTGGGTACCCATTAACCGGTTTAACCCTACCGCTGGCTTTTGCTAGTGCCGGTACCAAGTCCGGCTGTCCCGAGTTCCTATCGTTGTTAACGTTGGCTTTTGTCTCATTTGTCTTTTTATGTAATTATAATTTTCAGCCATTGTAGGTGCTTCCTGTTGTCCCCTTTATTTCATAAGTTGTCGAAATGCGAATATGCAGAAACTAAATTAACAGTAACTTCGGTATTTTTTTATTTTAGAAAGCATTTTGAAAATGCAAACCTTTAATTAACAAATGCATGTATTGTTTTACCCTCCCATCCATTGGAAAAGTACGATTTTTTTCAGATTGAGCCATGTAAAATGAAGCATGGTTAACTCTCGTTTTTTTTATTATGATTCAAAAACTCCATGGGAAGGAGAAACAAATATCAAAAATAAAAATAAATAAAAATAGACAAACCTTTTACCAGTACTTTGACAATTCAAGTTGGCAGATTTTGTGATCCCTAAGTGATCTTTTTGCAGTCAATGATTGCAATCAGTGATTGTTTTTACTTGTGATCATTGATCAAACAAGTAAAAGTGATCAATGATCATAAAACTNAAGGATGTGATCCTTGATCTCAAAGTTATGATCCTTGATCGCAAAGCTTTGATCATTGATCACAAGAAGTTGTGATCCTTGATCACAACAGTATTGTCATGTATTAGATAATTATTGATAGATAATTAGATCTATTTAGAAATAGATTTATTTTTATTAACTGTTTATATGTTTACTTCCCATTTTTGAAAGATTATGACAGAAGTAAAATTAAATAATTTAGGTCAATTGCAAAATATTTAATTGAACGAAATAAGGTGATAAAAATCTGACAATCTTAAGATTTGGATCTAAAAAAAAAATATATAAATGTTACTATAAATATAAAGTTTCAGTGAAAATAAAGAATGGTTGAAAATTTGGAACCAGATGTTTTTTTATTTAACGAGGTGTCGCACTGCTCAGGTAAAAAATCTTTGACGTTGTCTGTACATTAAAGCAGTAACAACATTGATTGATTGATTAGTTAGAGTTTAACGTCCAATGAGTAATATTTCAGCTATATAAGGACGAGAACAAGTTAATCAATTCAAAACAAATTGTAAGTAAAAGAAGAAAGAAATAAAGGTGGAAGGGACAACCGGGGCAACGACTTTTGATTGCCACTGGAAAAGGGGAGAAATGGGTAGGGGCAGGAAATTTAGCCTTCTATACGACACCCAGTGCGTCTGCTCTCTTTAGAGAAATACAGAAGGGGTCTTTATACTGCATGGAGCGTGGCGTTTCTCCACACAGTTTGGCTACAATGGTTCACGGTCAGGCTTTCCGTATTATGACCNGACTACCCCGCAAAGACAGGGCATTCCCCTATCCACCACCTGGGGACGCGCCCGGCAGCTCTGTAGCCAAAGCCCCTGATAACCTATTCAGGAGCCGGGAGCAGTAACAACAGGTATAAATACAAGGTATATTGTACCTAAATACAAGGTATATTTAGTGATATTGTAAACTTCATAATTGTTTTGTGAAATTTAGATATTCTGTATTATACTGATACCAATTTCGATTAAACAGCACGCAGTGGCTCCCTTATATCTACAATTTATCAAAAAAAAATTAATACTTAGAAAAATTCAACGAACGAAAAATAAATTTATCTATTGAACAGATACAGAGGCATAAAATTAATTGGTTTCATATGTCTCTGACAATAATGAATACGATAAAAATAAATTCATTTATTAAACCAATTATATTTCTATATTTTTTAACAGGACATAACTGTAAAAATAGCTTTCCGAAGATGGCTAATACACATACAATGCAACTGCCGAATACTTTTGATATAAAGAAAATGTGGTGGGGAAATATATAATAAATTGCATTGTTAAATTCTATATTTTATCAACTATACTTGCGATTACAACACTTGCCATTCTTGTGATCCTTGATTCCAATGTTTGTGATCCTTGATCACAACTCCTGTGATCCTTGATCACAACTGCTGTGATCCTTGATCACAAAGCTTGTGATCCTTGATTGTATCTTCTGCAATCATTGATCACAACACCTGCAATCACTGATCACAACTTTTATGATCATTGATCAGAAGTCTTGTGATCAACGATCATAACTATTTTTTGTGATCCTTTTGTGATCCCGAAGTGATCCTTTTGCAGTCAAATTGCTATGTTGAATTTTCAGGGTACTGGAGTCTGATGAAATATAAATTGTTTTATATACTCAATGCAATGATTAAGCAGACCTTGTTATTCCCCTTCCCATTTTTTTAAAAGACTGGTTCTTCAATTATGCCGACTTGCAACAAAATCTCATGGATATAAATATTACTGTCTATCTACCTTGAATGTATAACATTAAAAGCTCTTTAGAAAAAGCTTTAATACATATCGTATATATTAACGATTAATTTGTTTTGTATTCAAATTTACTGAAGACTTCACGTACATTACAACAGAAAGACATTTCAACAGCAACAAAAAGCCTCATGTTATTCTGTTCAATATAGAAATGTTTAAATATATATATTATATATGACAAAGTATCCTATCAATTTCATTGGCTGAAACAGTCACGTGATTTCAAAAATATAAAGCGTATTTTCAGCTTTGTTTCTATTTTATGTTTATTGGCCCCATGTTTCTATTCTTAAATATATTGGCGCTATGCTTCTATTTATAGTTATGTTGACGCTATATAACTAAATTTATTTCCAGTTTGACTTTCAAGTCTTATTTTTTCACCGCGAAAGATCTTATAATAGAAATAACAAAAAGTACACTCTTTACACATATTAAGAGCACAGCTGAAATCGATACAAATCGACTTAAATATTGTCCCATATATAGGAAAACAAAAAAAGTTTTCTAGTTTCTTTTATTTGAAAATAACAGATGTGTTTGCATATATTAACCTTTGCACATACATGCAACAAACTCACTCTTGTCGGTGTGTTGATTAATTTCATTTTCGCCTTCAACCAGAGCTTCTTCTTCGAAATCAATTCAGACGTGTTGACAAAAACTTACTAGACAAAAATGCAATGAGATACAACCAAAACTACATATGTAATATAACAATAATGGACTTTTGACTCTGTCAATATGTTATATATGGACCTGTTAGGGATATATTGACGTGGGACTACGTCCTCGGTCAATATAAACCTAACAGGTCCATATATAACATATTGACCTCGTTAAAAGTCCATAATTGATAAATATCTCCACCCACCCTTTCGATTAAAGTTAAAACAAATATTGTAAGGAAACAGAAGTTTGGAGTTTTAATTTTTAAATATATATATTATATATTAGCTATTATTCATCACCAGGTTTTGACATGTTATATATCATATTGACAGAAAAAAAAACACCCGAGGACTTATGTTTCAGTCAACACACCAGGTGTTAACATTTGATTTTAAGATGTCAAAAACTATAATTTATAACGATCCTTAATCGCGATTTCATTGCGAATTTTCAACATGAATTTCCGTGTTTATCAAGTGTAAGGTAAAGCGTTGTCAAGAAAAAATATCGCAAAATATAAAAATGATGAAGTGCTATTTTCATCTTCAATAAGAGTGATCTAAACTCATTTTTATTTGCCCCTAAATATACTTAACAACAAAAGAAACGCACCACTGCGCTAGTGTTTCTTTGCAATCTTCAATTCCAAAGCGAATATCTCTTGAAAGACTTGTTAGAACATCTTGAAATTTTTACACATTGTTTCTGTTGTCGCAGAGACAAGATTCTGAAAATCGAAACATTTTTTTCTTAATTTCTTCGTCTTCTGCTTTTCATAAACCCCTGTGATTTTTACATTATCTTGCTTGTTTTGCATAAGTTCTATCTTTTTGGGAACATCACAAGACAGGTACACTGTCTTTAAGATTAAAATGTATTTTGAAAATATTTGAAAAAAAAATATTAGGTAAAAAAAGAAAATTGAGATAAATACATGTAACAAAAAGAGACATCTATCAAACTGTTTTGAAAACTGTGGGCTATAATTGCAATATAAATTTTATTTCGAGAGTAAAATAGAAAACAAATAGTTTCATTCGACAGAAAACAGAAAAAAAAACACCTGTTCCTCTTAAGTATTATTATTATTTATTATTATTATTATTATTCAATTAATTATTTAATAATATTAATATTGATTATTTTTTTTTGTTAAGTAGTTTTTTTTAATCTGTCATTTTAAGAGAAGCGAGGGAAAAATATCTCCTAAAAGATTCCCGGTGCGAGAGATATATTTCAGTTATTGTGTACTTGTTCTTGAGAGATTTGAATATACAATCATACTTTCAAATGTTGGCATTTAATCTTAGCAATCTCTAAATTTGATTTTGACCTTCTAAAAACTGTCTTGGTTATAAAAAGTATGTATGCGAATTATAATAAAAAAAATCTCGAATTTTGCATAAACAAACTCTTTATGTATTGCAGATAGAAAATTTAGAAATTTAATATTTCTCCATAAAAATGAAATTTAGCTTTGCAAGACCATTCATATATCTTCAAGAGCTTTAAGTTCTTCGGACTCTTAACATTTTATAAATAAGAATTGTATTTGACAAAAACTTCAAATGAGAATTGCGATTTTGTTTCTGACTATGGTTTTAATGTCCTCTTGTGGTCTTAAGGTGTCTGCAAGGAATTATTTTTTTTTATTGTAGAATTCTGTGACATTTTCTGTGTAAAACAGAATTATAGTATTGTGCAAAATATAAAATAAAATTTGTGTATCACAGCTCATTTAAGAGCAAAGACTGAAATTGAAAATTTAAGGAATTTACATAGAAATGATAGTGAAAAAGATTATATGAGAGGATAGTTTGAAAAATCTATTACTAGGTATATAGATTTTGTTCATACTTTGCATGTGCTTTGAATTCATTCCATAGTTTACATACATAAAATAAAAATTAGGTGTCACCGTTGAAATAAGAGAAATAACTTGCCAAATATTAATTTCTACAGTGATATTTATGTGAAATTCTTTTATCTAATTATCTTCCTTGCATAATTTCTGTGTTCTGTAAATCTAGCAATAAACTTAAAGCAGATGTGTTTAGCTTCACCTTTATGTAATGAAATGGTTGTAAAAGTGAAGAGGAAGAAAACATTTAAATACTTGGAACTTTCGTTACATTCTAAATAACTGTTTTGTTAAATTTCATAACGAATGAAACCAGTAACAAGAACAGACAAAAATGGCAGAATAATTCCATTTAGACACTTTAATTTGGGATTTATAAATTATTGTGTGTTCTTTGCAAATTTTGTTTTCATGTTAAAATATCATTTTGCATACATCACAAAACAAGGACACTGATCTATTAGATTGAAATGCATTTTGCAAATAGGATAATTAACGGCAAAGTATCAAAAAAAACAATAGAGATGAAGAATATTTAATATATAGTCACACTTAACAAAGTGTTTTAAAATTGTGAGCTCCATTTATTGTACAATGTTTTTAACTTGAATTAAATAGAATAATGGATTCTTCAGAAAACAGAGAAGCACCTGTTTCTTCCTAATTATTTTTTATTTTATTATTATTCATCTATTTATGTAATTTTTTTTTCTTTGTTCAGCTGTTTTATACTCAATTATTGCGATACATGTAGAATATTACCCCAGTACTGATAGGTGAACTGAAGCATACCAATTGTATAAGTGTTAATCTGCCTTAAGGCATTCTATTGTCAATCAACTCTTGATTAAATTACCTTCCATGGTCAAGAATTTTGCTGCAACTTATTTTTTTTTGTCATTTAATGATTACCAAATAATGATTTAATAATGAAATATAAAAGACTGACCATTAGTGAAATAATTTTTTTCCAAGAAATTGTGATTATTGTGATAATGTGGATGAAATTTCACTATTCTTTCAGTTATGATGAATTTATTTCGTGAGACTAGTAATTGCATTGAATTAAATTGTATTTTTATAGGGTTTTAATATGAAGTATAAAAATACTCTAGAAATCCCAGAAATCCTGACTTTATTTTTGCAGTATTTTCACACTTGATTAAAATGCAAAACCAATAAGATTATGAATTCAATGATCTGTTTTACTTTGCATCATATAATTGAACAAGGACATGATTTTCTTACATTTTGCCCTGTTAACTTTGTTTTTGTCTCTTTTGTAAGCTTGTAGAAGGAATTTTGTGTGGTTTGCTTGTGATGCTGGCTTGTTCACAGAAAATCAGTATTCAAGGATGAGATATAACTAGCTCGTTGAACTTAGTGTAATCACTTCTGTTACACTTTTTTTAGAGAACGCATTATAATAAAACATGTAAATATCTGCATTTCTACAGTTTTGTCTCATTATTATTATTGGCACTTTTGGGAAAGTTTTTCCCACAAGGGACAAATATCATTACGAATACTGGTACGTTAAATTATATCATTTGAACATTAAATGCTAAATAGGGTTTATTTGTCAACAAGTATAATGAGACATATAAAAGGGCTAATGCATGAATTTTAGAGGGAAAAATTCTCTCTTCAAATATATTTTTATGAAAGATTCATCATAGCTGAAAGAACAGGGAATATATACAGTACAATATACCTTCAAAAGATAATTATTTGTGAAAAGAACTATTTTTCGAGTGGCCAATATATATTATTAAGTAATTATTGAGCAATCATAAATGACAAAAGAATAAGTTGCAACAAAATTCTTGACGAAGGAAGGAATTTTTTCCTTAGGTATTTTAATCAAGATTTAATTGACAATAGAATTACCTAAGGCACATTTACATTTATTCAATAGGTATTGTGTAGATGTAAAGCTTCAGTTCATCTTTCAACAAAGGGGAAATTTTGGTCCATCACCTAACAAAACTGGGGTATTATTCTACAGGCAATAATTCATTTTTTAACACAAGCAAGTTGATTCTTTCCTTTTCATTTCCTGAATTTTAAAAAATCATGAAGGGAGGAAACTATATATAATTGTATAGATCAGTGCAACAATATTATGCAAATTTAGTTAACGCACAGTTGAAGTTCTGCCCCTTTCCACGAATAGACCTTTCCACTCTCTTATCTTAGATCAGTGATTAAGCCAATCACATCTGTAGAATTTTTCACGTGAGTAAACAAATAATGTGGTCGGCCATAATCTCAATCAAGCTTTACTATCATAACACTACAGTGTATAGGGAATTTCAGAAATATTTACTTTGGATTATAGCTTTATATAATTCAAACCTTTAAACGGATTTTTTATAATATATCAAGCTTTGGTGTACCTATTATGCTTATTCTTTGTAAATAAAACTAGTAATTTCAATTACAACTATTGAGAAAATTCATTTGAAACTGGAATTAACATGATTAACTTACAGTAATATTTGCATATATAAAACAAATAAAAAAATCTTAGCTTGTTTGTGATATTTGTTAGACCTCGCTTAAAACAATTAAAAGGGTGAATTAATTCTATATTTCAAAATTAATCATTCAGTAAAGAAACAGCAAACTGAATTTTCCAATAACATATAAGGCAGGGACCATTTGATTTCAGGGGACTGAGATTTTTTCCCGAGCCAGGATATTTTTTTATTCTTTTTGGCCCGCGATTTTTTCTGCTGTACACTTTGCTAGGAAATTTTGTTGAGTCAAGCTTTGTTTCTAATGGACAAAGAGCAAGATTATTATTTTCAATCACGATGCTGGTCAGAAAATGTTTGTGGGCAAAAATCGGGCCAGATTTTTTTTCTAAAAAATACCAGATTCCCTCCGAGAAAATCAAATGGTCCGTGCCTAACAAGGAAATGGAAAATTACTGATAAAATCAAACTGATCTTAACAAATTAATAACAGATCACAGAGACTTGGACCTCTCAATAATCAATTTTACCCAATAACACAATAACAGTTGGGAATAAATATACCAAACCATGATAAACGTATAACTTGTTCAAAAGATTTAGGTATTCCTTAAATAATTAGGATGATCCCTCTAGTCAAAACATGGCCTTTAATTGCATTAACAATAGCTTGATTGGATTAGTAAATCAATCAAGACAGTTTTGTGGTATATGAAGCGTAATTACTAAATAAGTTTCTATTGATGTTAAATAAGAGACAAAAACTAATGAATCATCATCATTAGTATAGTCAGTAAAGTAGAAGCGTTTTTTCTTGACTTCTAGCCAGACTGGTCGCGCTAACTCTGAAATGACTGTAAAGTTGCAAGTAAACATTTAATGCCCCTTTTTAAAAAATAAAAGATTTGCATATTATATACATTTCTTTTCTTGTAGGATAGATATTGACAATTTTATAGTGAGGTTATGAAAGTGATTGTCTCTCCAACATTAAATTTCATAAAATTAACGATATATTTCTATATATTTGATACATATAACAGGTTAATGTATACATTTTTCGTACACATTGCTTTTAATATTTCAGAGAGCGGTATGAGAAAGACAACTGTTTTAATAGTCATATTAATATCATTGTCGTGCAGTTATGGTCAAATGCTAAGTGAGCCATTGAGAATTTTACTTGACGTCGGAGAAGAGGAAGGTAATTTTGGGAAATATTAAGGAACCCTGTATTTTTCCTGCTGTTGGCTGTTCTAGTAGGCGTCTTTCTTCAGTTGCATTTTTGCAATTTTGGTTTGCCTTCTCAGAGGTGTATTATTCTCGCAACCGAAGTTTGGGGTATATAGGTTTTAGCCTGTCTATGTCTGTCTGTACTTAGTGGACTACTTTTGTGTACTCAACTCCCCTTGTAGGTTTTTACTGAGAGATCTAATTTTCAATATATATTAAAAAGTATTATAGTACGTAACAACTGTAAGTGCTGTAAATCTGCAGTCATTGGCGATACATTTAAAAGTAGTGTCACCAAAGAAACTTATAAAATTTTCTCACCTGTATCCTGCAAAACCAAAAACTGCATCTATTTATTGACTTGTGGTTCATGCAGTTTACAATATGTTGGACAAACTACCACCTGTTTCAACATCAGACTAAACAACCACCGTTCATTTCATAATAAAAAACGAAACTGTCCTGTCACGCGCCATCTCCAATCGACAGGACATACTTTTGAAGATATCAAAATACAGTTCATTGAAGAAAACGATCAGTGGGATGACTTAACAAGGGATTTGCGAGAGAATTTTTGGGTCCACCAGCTGTGTACTTTAGAACCCAACGGTCT
>MJUU01073547.1:42868-75332 GCA_002080025.1 Modiolus philippinarum | reverse complement strand
TGTCGCAATTGACCAAAATAAATCTTGGAATGAGACAAAGCGACAAGCAAAAGAGCGGTTCTGGATGCAAAAAATTAAATCCAGCTTGAATATTAAAACCTGAATTTTGAGATGATAAAATTCTAAAAGCAGCAGGAAATTTGTGTAAAAATTAAAAATAACACATTTTCCAATTGCAGATATTATTTCTTCCGGATTCACTACAATGTCTTCAGTTATTGATTTTGTTAAATACTTTTAGATATACAGTAACTGACAAAAGTTTTTTCTTCGTGTCTCTCCGGGCATTCATCTCGTATTACATTTGTGATAACCAGCGTCTACAATGTAGTGGTTAGACTTTTTTGTACATAGTTTTAGTTTGATTTTATTTTTTATTTTTATTGTGTTTTGAAAAAGGCCCGGATAGGGGCTGAAATATTAACTGTATTATTTGTGTACTGTTCACTTTTGTCTATTGTTTGATTATATATATATATATATATATATATATATATAACGTCTAAAATCAGCGACAAACTTGGAAATCTTATTTAATCCTCAGTATAAGCATGTAAATATGCTTATACAGGTCTTGAAAAATAAATTATATGCGTCTGAGGTCAAAGACCAACTGAGTTAAAGTCTTTGGATGTGATATTATGGAGAACATCTTTCCACTGAGGAATTTGACCACTACAATTTGAGTGACACGTTACACTACATTTGAATTTCACTGTTGCAGATAAGGCCCCATTTCGATGAATTTGCATCTCGTCAGTGCAACTCGAATCTAAAAATTGGAAAACCGCTGCCGAAATATTACTTCCTCGGAAGGGTGTACAAGACTGGAGATTGGCTGGCAAATTTCCTGTCCCTACCTATTTGGCCCCGTGATTGATGGATCTCGCTGGAGCAGACGGGAGGGAAAAATCCAAAGTTCCATATTAAATCTCTAGAGTAGTCTGTGCCAAAAACGTTTTCATTCAATAACCGTTAACGGCTATTAAGGTCCCGTGTTGTACTATCCCGAACTCAATTTTACTAGCCCTTATAGAAGATTCTTTGTTCATAAGGTACATGTTTAACTAGCCCATCAGGGTAGCGACTTCAAATCTTTACTAGCCCGAGACTGATTATACTAGTCTCAGGTGTAGGGCTAGTGGCTAAAAGCACGGACTGCTTAAAACACAGTTATAATCGCATTTGTCCCTTGTTCATGACAGAAGCAGAAATTTAATGTAAAGTAGAACAAAAAATTACCATATCTTGAAGCTGCAACCCAAAAAATGTAATAACAAAAAGGAAAAATACTATTGCGATAAAAAATGAAATTGGGGAAAAGGAGATTTATTGGGACTACTATTAAAATCAAAGGTTTACAATGTTTTTTTTTAATTATTTTACATCATACCACAACAACAGGCATTATATCAACAGTAGACTATTCTCTACATTGTACTACTTGTGAAATACTCAAACATTGCTCTTAACAAGGGAAACACATTTGAAACACTATACTACATAATGTTATGTGCAGCTTAAAATGTTGATTAAGAATATCCGTCACATATCCTAGGAGAAAATAATGGTGAAATTACATTTTGACAATATTTGATAGATGATAATTTTCCTAATCGCATTTGGAAATCATCTAACATCACAAAGGGTCTCAGAATGGTTTAGTTGCCCAATATAAGAACTATATAGTAATGGTATATTACATGATACCCCGACATGTATTTTTGTGCAAAATTTGCAAGAGACCTAACTACAAACTTCCCTGATAAACTAGAAGATGACATACCCCTGTGCAAGGTTTTGTGTCTATAAGACACATATGATATCCCGCCTGCTAAACAAGATTTTATTCTTAGAGAAGGACAAACGGACGGACAAGGGTAATAAAATATGCCAAACTAAACGTTCCGCGGACATGAAATGAATTTCTATAAAGTTTATAAATAATGCTGCTTCAATAAAATTTTTGAAGACATGCAATTTTGTTAAGTCTTCATGCCCGAAATTTTAGAAATTTAATGTTCAAATTTTTAAGGCAGGTGGCTCGAAGCACTTGGACCTCTGAACCCAACACTGAGCTTGTCTGAAGACTATTTAATAAGTTGGAAATGTCGTACTTGCGAATTTCAAAGTTTCAAGAAGAATAAATCCAGATTTTCTTGGATCTTCGAACAACAAATTGAACTTGACTCATGTTTTGTAGTGAACAGCTTGCATCTTTCCATTCCACAACAAGAAGAAGAAAAAAACAAGAAAAAAAACAGAAAGAAAAAAAAACAAGAGAATGTAGAAGGTATATCAGGTTATCTCTGTTCGACAAACTCGTCTTCAACAATTTAAAAAGTATATTTTTGAAAAACATCAATATTTTTGAGAGTCAAATTGTAATTCAGGCATTTTTTAAAAAGCCTGACGATTTTTCAGGCATTTTGTAAATTGCCTAGAAAATTTAGTCATTTCATAAAATGCCTAAAACAGCAAGGCATTATACAAATTGCCTAAACATTTCAGTCATTCTATAAATTGCCTGAATTATGAAATTGCCTGTAACATACACATTGAGCATGTCAACCTCTATTATGGCTGCATTTAATATTTTTTTTTTTTGCTAGTTGAACTATGTCATTTTTAAACAAAATTCTATAGACATGGTACTCATTTTGTTTAATCAAATCATCTCACAGTTTTTTTTTTATCAAGAGGTCTGAAATTTTTTATATACATTGAACACGTGCACCTATTGTTTTGGTATAATTCTATGATTTTTTGAAGATTTGACAGATAGTTGATTTTAGTCAATTTTCGATTAACAAATAGATCTGAAGTGTTTGCAGAGTCGTTTAAAGTACATTTGCACCTCCTATTTTGTTTGCATTTTATAATATTTTTCTGGATTTGAGAGGTAGTTAAACTTTTTCATTTTTGGACAAAACTCAAAGGTAGGTATCCATTTTGTATAATCTACTCCACTGACAGTTCTTCATCAAGATATTTGAAACAATCCACAGTATACACATCGAACATGTGCACCTCCTATTTTGGTGGAAGTGTTTCCAGATTTTGCAGACAGTTGAATTCAGACATGCTGTCGTGGTGGTATTTACAGTTCTATAAATGATAATTCTAGTTTTGTTTGTACTTATTGTGTGAGAGTTTAATAAAATTCCCATTTCGAGCCTGTTGTATGCTTTACATCTATGTGAATAAAAAAAGGGATATGTAAATATACTCGCAAAATGCATTTTATTCATCTAATGATCGAGCTTCGCAGTAATATCCAAAAGCGCGCATTACAGCGTATTTCGATCATGAGTTAAATATTTTCAAATAATCTGAATCTCGGTTTAGTTATTGTAATTATTATACAGATCTTCCTCAATATTTATAACAGTGTCAAAACTTTTCGTTTATTGTAACTACGCTCTCGGTACAAAATACAGACATAATGGGCACTCAAACATACATCCCCTTCATAACACCGTTGCCAGTGAACTATTTCTTTGATTCTTTTGTGATTCAATTTCCTAGATATATTGTAGAAAAAAAAATAGAAAAAAACATGGCTGTCGTACTTTGTCGTCTTTAAGTCAGTATATGAACATGTCCTCTTGAAATATCTGATTTACGTTTTATTTTCTGTATGCTGTTTAACGTTTTTGCGGGAAAACATGAAAAACATATACGTCCGGTAATCACTGAACGTATTTTCTTGCAAGAATTTTTTTAGAGTTTTGCACATTTACATGAAAGTGTACAACAAATTTCAAGGAGTATAATTACCATAAATGCCCAAACAGTTGAAGTATTTACAAAAATAAGTGAGAACCGAACCGTCACTCTGAAAAAAACAATCCAAGGACAATGGCAACGTCTGAAAAACGAAGAAACGAAGACATAACATGAGCACGGCACAGAAAAGAAAATGAAGACACGCACATATACAAAAATGAACAACACGGACCCAATAAAAACCATGGGTGGGATCAGGTGCACCGGTAGAGTAAGCATCTCCTGCTTCTTATAAGACACCCGCCGTGTTAAACATGTCAACTCCGGTAGTAAAGTCAAATCCGGTAGAGGTAAATCAAACTTTAGTGGCAAAGTGAAAGATCTGTTGTCATCTAAGAAACAGATATCTCATAGCGGTCCACAAGATCGTGATGTCGACCGTAAAACTTCTGTACAAAAAATGGCTACTGATTGTTTATTCTACTTCTTCAAAATTGCATATTGTTGTTTTCAAGCATCTTCTGCTTTTTTTATTTAGAGGATAACAGTAAGGAAAGTTTTCTTCTCGCAATGGCTGCAATATTACTAAATGAGGCTAATAACCAAGCAATGACAAATGATAGTAATGTAAGAACAGCCGTGACATCTACAAATACTGCCATGCTATCCATAGATATGATGGGAATGATGATGCCAAGTATGAGCTCAATGGCTGTACCACTAAGCATGACGACGGTCGCAATATCCTTCATTGCAAGTATGATAGAGAGTAAGTGTACATGTTTTTTTTTAATTCAATTATTTATGCGTATTGTATGCCAATTTGGGCAAACGATGAGCAATATAGTCCATAGGGAAATATTACGATGCTATTGGAAAATCCTTATATTTCTTGAAATAATATGCCATAGGTGTTTACGAAAAGGAACGAAGCAAATTGAGCATGTTTAATATCACACATTATCTACCAATAAGCAGCATCCAAGTATTAACACAGAAGAACATTTCTAACATTGCATTCTTTAAAATAAAAAGTAAAATGTGGTCTATATGCCTTTTATACCTAATGCATATAAAGACAAAAGTAAAAAGATACAGTTTATTTTACGAAAACTTTTTTTCTCACCGTTCATTGAAGATCTTCTGGTGGCTTTGAGTTGTTATTACTCCCCTTTGGGTCGTTGTCTCTTTGACACATTCCCGTTTTCCTTCCCTTTTTTTCTACATTATCATTTATAAGTTACAAACTAAGATATAAAATATTGCAATCACGAGCAACATATACTTGGCATGCAGAGGATAAGTATATTGAAGTGGAAAATACAACTTAATAAACTAGGAGTAAGGAATTTAATCATATACTTGGATTTAATTAATGCTATTTTTCATATCACGATAAATAATGGGTTTTATAATGAAAATATTTGAAAGGACAGACGTAAAGACAAGTAAGTGGGCGGATAAAGCTTTATCGGGCTTGCTTTCGGAATTTATCACTTGCCTTTCCGTCACTTCTCGGAGGCTTTGTCACATGCGAGTTCGTGTGTTTCCACCAAAACGACAAGCATTGCATGCAATGCCGCCATATTAAATAACATAAAATAACAAAAACAAAAGTATTGTAGTTTGTTTTGCTATTACAGTATTAACAAGACAATGAATACTTTTTGGCAGTTGCAAGGTGCTAATAACCCGCGGTTATCATATGTCAAGCCAATACCAGAATTTAATAGAAGACGGGAACACTATGAGAGTATCTTCCCTGTATGCTTGTCGGATTCATAGGCAATGTTTTCTTAATTTATGCTAATATAATAACGACAGGAATGTCTTGTCAATATAGATTGGTTAAAAGATTGATAAAGCAGATAACTAGGTAGTCTCGATCGGATATAAGCGGGATGTGGGATTGGCTTATACATCGGCAAACGAATACCGAAGCAAGAAAAGGAAAGGGGAAATTCTAAAATCATAAATCCAACATCGCTGCAATTTACAGCAACATGAATTGAGACAGTATGACAAAGACAAAACAAATAAACAAAAATGAACAAGAACGCCACAAAACTAAAGCACTAGCAGTGTGAACCCCTCTAAAAACTGAGGTATCATCAGGTGCTCCGGAAGGGTAAGCATGCTCTGCTCCACGCGTGGCACCCGTCACACTGCCAGTGAAAAGTCCGGTTTTGTCACAGTTGGTGTTAGTCAGTCCGGTAACAAACTCCGGATTTACCCAAAAATATCTTTTCTCATTTGTGAAACAGAAACATCGTAATGGTCTGTCAAATTAAGTAACAGGAATTGGGATCATTGGAAAATTGCAAGTTAAAACGGGAAAGGATGCCAAATGTGAAGCGGGGAACTTTGAAAATCTGCCCATGAGACGAGAGAAGGCGGTTTCTTTTAGAGTCTTTGTCAAATAAAGAGGTAGGTAAAAATTTGCAGGGATTTTGGAAAATATACTCCCATCGAGACCCCCTATTAGAAAGATTTGTTTTGGTATTTTACCGCCGTTGTTTTCGATTACAGGAACTTTATTGTAAAAGATTTTAGGGCATTCCTTGTGGTTATATAACATTTTTTTTCTCCGAGTTAAAATAAGTTTTGTTTTGCATAATTATCGAAGCTCACACGAAAATTGGAAATCATGAAATGATTTGAAAAAAAGACTAAGCTATGGTTCTCATCTAAAAGACTGAGTAAAAGAAGAAACTTTGAAAGCAATTGTTCATGTGATTTTTTCCCGATGTTGGGTATTTTAACTTAAGGTAAATTATAAAACCTAAGGTTTAACTCCCTCCATCGTGGTTTTGTCCTTGGCTATGTTTGATATTGCTGATTGTTCGGATTTCGTTTGGTTTAGTGCATTTAAAGGTGAATAAAAGGATATGGAGTAAATGCACATGAGAATTTCCCTACAAATACATGGTAAAAACAAGCAAAGGATTTAAACGTTTTTTGAAATTATGGATTTCCTTTGTTTGGGTTCTGGTGCTGCTGATGAGGAATTGGTTTCCGAAGTGGCCATACAGCTCATTAAAATTACTGCAGTTGGAGTTAACATATGTGTTATGGTCTCATTTTCATTTACTCCATATTCTTTCGTTAAATATTAAATACAGGAGTTTGTCTTTTATTGCAGTGTGGAGTTGGTAAAACAATTCTCCGTGGTAGAGATGTATGCTCTTTATTTTTCTTAGATATGGTGTACTTGTATATGAGATAATATCTCATGTGTACACTTTGTTCAATTACTATTATCTAAATTTATGTAAATTATAAAACCTAAGGTTTAACTCCCTCCATCGTGGTTTTGTCCTTGGCTATGTTTGATATTGCTGATTGTTCGGATTTCGGTTGGTTTAGTGCATTTAAACATTTTTTGAAATTATGGATTTTATTTGTTTGGGTTCTGGTGCTGCTGATGAGGAATTGGTTTCCGAAGTGGCCATATAGCTCATAAAAAATACTGCAGTTGGAGTTAACATATGTGTTATGGTCTCATGTTCATTTACTCCATATCCTTTCGTTAAATATTAAGAATAATCTGTCAAAATAAAGGTTTCTGTTTTCCAATACTTTAAACGATATTTAGATGCACACTTATTTCCTTTTATTTGTTTACTGCCCACAATATTTGATATATAGTTTGTTTGTTTCGGGAAGTTATATTTTTTCATCCATCGATGCAATGTTGTTTTTTTATATCTTTTTGTTTGATTTTTAGACATTGTGACTCCAGCTCCAACCCCTGCTCCAACCACACAAGCTCCTCCGTCAAGTGAGTATATCTGTCATTGAGTTTTCAACTGATAATAAATGGAAATCCTTCTACAGCATTCGGATTTTCGTACATTTGCGTCGCAGAAGAAGGCCATTTTGACACTGTGATTTAAGGATGTAGTATGGAAGAATTAAGAAAATCTTCGATTTTAAATTGATACTTTAAATGGAAAGAGCATTGGTATAGAAACAAATTCGGTTGAAAAATTGAAAGTTTATGGACCTTTAAGTTATTTAAAGGAGCTTTCAGATTTAAACAGCTGGAAAAATTTCTCTTGGAAATTTGCCTTAGTTTTACATAGAGACATAATTTGTTATTTCCGCTAGAAGGAAAATCTACACTGGTATGAAATATCGCTCACTGACATTAAATGAGCTACTGAAGCCTTTGATAGCAAGAAAATTTGGTGTTTAGGGGCAAAATATATTATACAGGAAAAATGAATAAAACCCGAAAATACAATTTTCAAAAACCTCACCTTTAAGTCTGTGAAATGTGGATCAATGAAGAATGTTATTTTTGTCAGTCTAAAACGAACAATCCAAGAACAATTGCAGCATAAGAAAAGGAAAGAAGCAATACCATGACATGAGTACGGCACAACAAAGAAAAATGAATACACACCCACACACATACAAACATGAACAAAACGGAGATCAGGAGCACCGATAGAGTAAGCTTCTCCGTGTTGAACATGTTAACTCCGACAGTAAAGTCAAATCCAATGGAGAAAAACAATCTATAGTTGTAAAGGGAAAGATGTGTTGTGATCGGGGGTAACATGTCTCCCATAGCAGTCCACAAGATCGTAATCTCGACCGTAAGATTTCTGTAGTAAGGACTTCAAGTTATGAGTAATATATCCTTGCTTGAGTAGCCCATTTGTATGCAACCGAGCTTTATCAAGATAGTCACTGCTTTGTTCACACGCCCTTGAGTAGCAAATGAGGTGGGTTATGTAAACTCTATATGCTAGAAGTTTTGGAATGTTGCTAGAAAGAAAAGGGACGATTACTATTGGAAAAGTGAAGTAGTAGCGTCTGTCATACAGCCAAGTTTGTAGTGTACCTCTGTTGTCAGTTTCAAGATGAAGGTCAAAGAACGAGGCTGATGTGGTAGTATCTGTAGTATCCTTAATTTCGAGTTCTTTTTGATAGATTTTATGAAGAATAATAGCATAACACATTAAACGTTCGAAATATCATTAAAAATGTCACGAGTGCAGAAGAATTTTACGAAAGAGTCAAAATCCACTGCGTTGATGGAAACGCGTGACATTTTTATTGATATTCATGACGGTCCATTAGTTTTGTTTTTTTATAATATAATAGATTTTCTACTAAAATACAAAGATTTTTTGGTACACTTTATTATTTTTTTTTTCATTCCAATGCGCCAATCGTTTACTTGGCAAAAACATTGACGAGATATTATGACGAAATTTTTTTCCACTTACTAGAATCCTTTATTTTCACCGAAATATGACATTTATTTAACTGAGAAAACTCGACAAATAACCCTTTTCTATATCAAAAGTTACAGATATTGTAACTTTTTTGATAATCAGTTTAAGGCCAGCACAGGGACACAATGTAATAGACGACATGACTGGTAAAAGCTAATTGGACTTAAAATCTACTAAACAACGGCAGTAGAATACCGAAGGAAAAAGCACATGATTACATAAATAAAAGTTCAGAGAAAATGCAAGAGCAAGAACACCAGAAGACGGAAGACCAAAGTCACTACATGCACACAAAACACACGAACACTACATATACAACACAAAAAACTAAAGCACTAACAGTGTGAACTCTCAAAAACAGAGTGACATCAGGTGCTCCGGAAGAGTAAGCTTGCCCTGCCCTGCAAAATCACCCGTCACACAGTCAGGTTATGTAGCTGATTGGTTAATGTAAAATGCTAAATACGATGACTTTACCAAATACAAAAATAACCAATTTGCATGATAAAAAGTTAATTTTGTTATGCTATACACTTGTTCAAGGAGAAACTTCTCATCAGCACAATTATATTTAAGTAATACGTAAAGAAATAATCTAAAGTATATAGTCAGGGAGAAGTACTAATTACCAAAAATATCTAAATAGGAGGCTAAATCAAGTAGTTATGACATCAATCGAATGCAATGCACAAAGTGAAGCCTCGGTACTTTTTAAGGGTTATAATTTTGATAAAAACAGTAAATTCTTATAAAACGCGAGGTAACATTTTTATGTGAGGCAAGTCTGACTACTGGTCCATCATTGATTCATTACCAGAAACTATTCAACCAGGAATATAGGGAAGAAAGACTGAAAGTGACATTCAAAAAGCTTCATTAGTACATTCACAAGTTATTCGGCAAGTGTAATTGTCTATATCAGGTTGAATTCTCTCACAACATCAAAACGTTGATTTTTCTACTCTGAATACCTATATTCATCGTACACTTCTCAAAGATAGATTACTCTATTTATAGGACAACATTATTCTGTAAAAATGATAGACACATATACAAATATATTGTTTTAGATCATGAAAAATCCTACTTTATCAAGGACTATGGAACACCGATTCAAACTACTAATAAATGCTGAAGATGACATCACTAATATGTTTGCCGTTGCTGAAATGAATTTGTTTTATTGATTTTTTTAATTGACCCGACTACACAAAGTTGTAACTGAAATATAAACTTCACTTTTGAGACCTTTTTATTCAGAAAATACTGCTAGCAGCTGTTTCTTAACCCGTAACGCATCTCTACTATTGATGAAGTTCACTCACTAATATTTAGAAGATCTAGAGAGAAATTCAAATGAGGGGAATATGATATTAGGACCCGACTTTCAGCGGGAGACACGATGCTTTGTTCACAACCACGCATTGGAGTACTGATTGTACACCTCAACACGTGATGATCTTTTTTTTGCATTTGCAGTACTATTACGTCGAAGTAATTCAAAACCTTTGCGTTTTATGTTTTGTTTTGTTTTGTGTTTTTTTTTTTTTTTTGCTTTTTTTATTTTGCTTTAGACGTTACGCGCGATATTGGTGCGAATTTTGTTTTACGGTTATCTCTTTTTCAATCATTGAAAATCGAACACTGTTTTTTTTTGGTTTATGCATAAGGGTTATTATTTGTATCTGATGCATTATTCTTGGTCTGGTTTATTATTTTTGCGAAGAGTATCTCACTTTCATTTACAAAACTCTGTGAAAAGAAGGATGTCTAACGTTACTATTCCAACAGCATATAAATGTTTAGCCATGTAATTTTTTATTTTTTATTAGTCCGATTTTCACTAAACTTTGCGTAAGGGATGTCATCTTCCATTCCTTTGTATTACTTTATCCGTTTTTTCGTCAGACAAAATTTGAAACCCGCAGCGTCAATTTTGCGTTGATGTCTGGTATGTCCACCGTAAAAAAAGCTGCCGAGAAAATACTGATTACTTAATTTTGATACAATTTTCCGAAAAGATGGAGAGAGGGATGTAAACTTTTTTGCATATGTTTTTAGAGTACATTACATAAATATTCAAAAGAAATAATAAAAGGTGAAAAAATCGGTATATTCTACATCAGAACAAACGATTTTCGCATGGTAGCCATTTTTTCACAAATAAGACTTAAACATTGGATTCTTTGAATAATGACGATTTTGGGTAATTTTTAAGTTTCAGTAAAACAAAGTAGACGACTGATTCTAAACCGCAATCATTCCCTTGTTGTCTGTTATTATTACATTGGCATCGGCATTGACACCAGATTTAAGTATCTCATAAATAAATTCATTGATATTCAGTGTAATTTTAATGATTTTTACAACTAATAAGTACATCTGTTTTACTGTAAATTCACACCGTCCCTAATTTGATTAAAAGAATAATATCCTTCTTGTGACTTGCAACTTAAATATATTCAATGACGGAACGTCAGCTTTTGTGTAACGTTAGGTAGCACCAACACTGTGCGCAACGTCTTAGACTCGACATTTCTCGTATAACGGATGACCGATGCACGCATAACAATATTTAATTATTTTGTCAACACTCCTTTTCACGTACATTTCTGGTAGGATTTATTTTCTTTTGGGTATTCCGATGTTGCGTTTTGGTTTGGTTTTCTCTTTGCATAGTGTTTTCGTAGTTGAATATGAGACATATTGTGTATTATTATTTTTTTTCTTTTGTCTTTCTTTTTGGTATTTAATTTATGTTTTGACACTATCGACTACTGCTTCGGCATCTTATTGTTGCTCTAAATCTACTTTTGTTTATTACTAAGCTAGATTCACGTCTTCCCGGATTTGACTACAGACTTTGACATTTTCCCGGATTGAATCACCCACAGTGTGACGGGTGCTGTAAACAGAGCAGGACATGCTTACCCTTCCGGGGCACCTGATGTCCCTCTCAGTTTCACTGGAGTTCACACTGTCAGTGCCTTTGTTTCGAATGTTTCTTTGCTTTGTATCTGTCTAACTTCATTGTTTACTGTGTCTAACGTCATTGTTTTCTGTGTTCTCGTTTTAGCTGTGTCTTTGGACTTCCATTGTTGTAAATTTCACTCCTTTGTTCCTTCGGTATTCTACTGCTGTTGTTTCTAATTGAAGGTTTTTGCATACAAACATTTCAAGATATTGACGGTTATCTTGGCTATCGATTTTTTTTTTTAAAAATGAAAGGAAGATCAGCAATAATTACATCAAACAAATAGTTAAAAGAAATTTTGAGTTAGAGATGTACTTCTTTTTCGGTGTACATTTAAATGTTCCATATGTATATATTTTGTTTTTTCATATCCCATTCTGCAGCATGTCCAACAAATGAAAACTGGGAGCTTATTGATGATTCCTGTTATTTATTCAGATTAGCTGATATCGACATGGAAACATGGCAAAATGCACAGGTATACTGCAATAGATATACATATTGTTATACCATCAATAATTTTAAAAAAAGGTTTGAAATGATAAGCAGTTTGACTTTCTTTTCCATATTTGATGGATTCTATCAATTTTCCCTTTTCTACACTTCTACACCTCTCTGGCTTATTATAAGGTTAATATGTGTTAACCTGAATTTGCCATTTGGGACCCATATACAAAAACACGCCTTAAAAACGAGCATCCACGTTAATACATGTCACCGTATTGGCATACAAAGTTAAAAAGTTGGTATAATGCACAAACTAATGAATTTCGCATTTTGGAACCAGAGATCATGGAAAACGTATATTGACACCTGAAATCATAATCATGTTACAACAACATCAAATATTTTTTAATAAACATTTTGTTGCAGACCGAATGCTTGATGGCAGGCGGGAGGTTGGCAGAACTGGAATCTGTAACCGAAATTAATGCAATCAGAGACAGAATAATGGATAATGGCCTTGCATTAGGAGGTGAGAGTATGCAAA
The DNA here is from genome assembly GCA_002080025.1 of Modiolus philippinarum. Lineage (NCBI taxonomy): Eukaryota > Metazoa > Mollusca > Bivalvia > Mytilida > Modiolidae > Modiolus > Modiolus philippinarum. The sequence goes on along the minus strand of MJUU01073547.1, from coordinate 62,389 downwards.
AAAAAAGCACAATTACATTTCAATTTTTAGTGTTAGCCATGCATTAACTGGTGCTATTCTATTCTAAAATGCATTTCTAAAGATGATACTTTTTAAAAGTCGAGGGCTTTTATGCACACTCGCACTCAGTATCATATATTTAGTATTGGAGCTTCCATCATGAAGTTGCAGGCTGGAAAAATTACCTTTGTTGGCAAGAGTTCGTAGTCACTAACTAGAGTCATAAAACTGTCCTTCTCAAATTAAAATATTGGACGATTAAATAAAAGGAAATTAATAGAGAAAATATTAATATCCCAATATTTAACATGCATTTTACAGATCCAAAATCGTGCTGATTGACAAGGTAGGCGTGGCTTTAGTTACTTTTTGCAAATATTTTTTCGTATTCTGACAGTAGGAAATACTGAAAATATTTGCCTCAAGAGATCAAAGGAAAATCATACAAATTACCGATAAAAATATTTTTTCTAATGCCATACAATGGTAATTCATTAGCTTTGCCAACCCAAAAATAATAATTTGCATATGAAAATTTAATTTTGTGACAACATTAATAGGATGATTCGCGGAAGCTGTTATTGGATGCATTGTTTGGATGCCAAATTTGTTCAGTGGTGGAGAAAGTAATGTGTTTCATCGTAGTTGATTAAGTTTAACATTGGACATATTCAACATTCAGATTTTGGAGCACTTGATCACAACTCCAGTTTTTGTAGGGGTACATGCAATCGCTTTAGTTTGTTACATTCTTATGTATTTTTGTTTATTTGTTTGTCCTGTAAAGGTAGGGACTCCAGGCCAAAAATTGAATAAACAAACACGTTGATAGAATGTTTCTGAGATGAAAGAGCTCTTTAAAAGGATTCCAACGCAAAAAACAGAATGAAAATCCATCAACATTTGGCAAAGTTTCGGCCATTTTCAGTCACAAAAATGGCACTTTATTTGGAAAATGATGGCATATTTGGCCATGAAACAAGTCGAAAGCATAAAAAGTCAGTTTTTCAAACAATATAATTCAAAAACATCAAAAGATAAAACATATAATACAACATTTTGCATAAATAAGCACAACAGTTTATAAGAAAAACATAAATTAATATCTAATAACATTACAATAAAAAATTTATTACCCAACAAATATCAAGGCGTAAAGTGTGGACTTAGTCATTTTTTCAATGGCACCGCTGAAAATTGGGAAAAAAATGGCCTTTTGGTCATAGTTTGCCGTCAAATATTTCAAAACAGTTATATTTAAGCTTGGGAATATATATATTATGTTAATGCATAAAGAAAATTATTTTTATTTTCATAACTAAATCTACGTCACGATTAAATATAATTCAAAATGGCCGCCAAAACTATTTTGACAAAAATAGATTTTACATTTTTTTTTAAATTTATAAGTGAATTTTTTCACTTATCTAAAAAAAAATGAATGTTTTTATTGTAAAATCTGAATATCTATGATTATATTTACATAGCTTTGAATAAATAACAAATTGAACTGTTTAATAGTTGAAAAAATGGTTAAATAGGAACTCTGGGTGATGATTTTGGGCATTTGCCACAAATTGGCATTCTAACCATACTTTACCGTTTAATATTTCAAAAAAGTGATATTGAGGCATATAATTTTTTGTATTTCTTTAATGTATAATGAAAAGTATTTCTATTTTCAGCATTAAATTTACTTCATGCAAACCCATAATTCAAAATGGCTGCCATCAAAATGGCCGCCGAGGCCATTTAGCCAAGCTAGAATTTACAGTTTTCTAAACGTTGAACAGTATATCTGCACTTAAAATAGAAATGTTTATGTTTTTCAAGCCTTAACTATTAAACTCTAGTTATATAATTAGATATAAGTTTTAAAAAATGACAGATTTAGATGATTTTAATGAAAAAATTAGCCTTTAAGTTGATAATTTAAGCAATTTCTTTGTAATTTTGAATATTGCAAATTTCAACAACAACAAAAAAAACAAATTCTCATGAATTTGAACTTTGGTAAGTCATTAAGTATGCTCTTTATTAATTTCAGACAGAAAAAATGGTTGCATTTCTTTAAACCCTTCTTTAAAAATAGGAATAATGATAAATTAAAATATTAAAAGGGGAGATAACTCACCACAACAAAATTATTTTTTTGTGATTTTACTTCAAAATCAAAACATTATTTTGCATTCAAAGCAGGAAAATCATGGAGTTGCTCAATTATATAATCAATAAGAATAATAAATCAGTTGTCAGCCCTATACATGGTTCAGACAAAGATGACACACCTACCAATGTAATAGAACTGATAATACTTACCGTAAACAGCAAGCAAGGATCATTATCGGGCCAAAGACGGCTTACTACCTTTATGGGTTGGCATCAGATACCCGCCCACAACATCATGATTTCATTCACATTTGATACTTATAGCTACTATCCTTCATATTATACTAACCAAAAACATTCAGCAGCATATCACAATTATCTTATTTGCAATTAAAAATATTTTTTAGGTAAATCAATTTCATTCAATGCCAATAGCCTTCAATTTTTGACAGCATATTAAAGTGAGCAACAATTTTAAAAAATATAAATGTTCTTAATTAAAGCTAGCATGCATTCAATTTGGTGTGTCTTGTTGGCCATTTCAAGAGGAATAGCATTCATCAACCATTTTCTTTTGCAATACTGACCAAAGTCTACCATTTGGAATTGGCTCTGCAGAAATAACTGAAATAATGCCCGACACATGTACATCTTGGATATCTGTGGATATCTGGTTTTCTAGGCCAACAGAAATGATTATCTGATGGATGAAGAAATTCAAGTTCTGCAGTAATATCATTAATAATTTTATTACACCGACCTTGATACCAAGAATCAACGAAGGATATTGCGTAAAATTTATTTACCTCAAACTGAATTTCATTTTTTTAGAAGGTTGAGCCCTGTCGGAGTCCCTTTTGTTTTTACTTACCTTTCTTTTTCTTGCATTTTTGTTATTCTTGATAGTTTCATCAACCTTAATTGAATTAATTTGAATAACATTTTCAGGAATTCTTTCAGTTTCAAGGAATTTGCTAAAATTACATCTTTTAGATTCTTTTTCATTTTACATGTACTCACCACCACTTTATTTTCTTGCAGTTTCAGAAGAGATTTGTTTGGAATATTTGATTTTAAGATTTTAGCATGGTATAAAATCTGATTTCGTACCAACTGTCTTACCCTAAGATTTCCTAATCCTTCAGTTTTTAAATCTACTTCCTCACAAGAGGTCCAAATTCCATCTTTTTTCATTTGAGTTGTTAATTTTTTAAGATAAACTTCAGCTCTCTCTAGTTTTCTCAATTTGTTCATTTGCCTATCTTTTTGTCCCTGTAACCGTGCTTCTATTATAGATTTTTTTATTTTCTTTTCTGCAATATACCTTCTATTTGCCACTTTTTTGAAATACTTACATTTTGTTGCTGTGGACATGCCATTTATAAATTTACCTATTTTATTCATTCTATAAGTTATAATACCTGATTTTGCAGCTGTGGTTTTTGTGGTGCTAATTGAACAAGTCTATCAAGTGCTGAAAAATCTGCCTCCGAAATCTTATTAGTTTTTGGTACATTTGAATTTCCAATAAGTTCATCAGGTGGAACAAACATGGAGCCTCCAGGAAGTTGGTCTGCCAATTGCCTTTCTAACATTGGTAAAACGGACTGGAATATATTTTCTAGTGAATTGATGGTCAATTCAGCAAAATTTTCATTATTAGTCTGTTCAAAAGGGCAATTGTAGACCAAGTCCTTCTGAACGATTCCATGCACACCAAATATCTGATTTCCTGTTAATAGACTGGAAGAATCGTCAGCCAACTGTCTTACCTTTTCAACTAAGATTTGCCAAAAATCATTCATTTTAAAATACTGTATATTTTTGTCCTCAAGTAGTCTCCAAAGAGGTCCACAAACAAGTTTGTCTGTAATACCTAAAGATCTGCATTCTGCCAGTAATGTTTCATTTTTTATTAAATTTTCAACAGACAATAACAATTTGTTTGATCAGTAACTTCGGTATTTAGTTATTTGCTACACCTACCTGAAGACAAATAATCTTTGATGTCATTTCTATGAAAATAAACAGCACCTCCATCTATAAACAACACATTGAACCTATTATGTAAAAATGTTACAAGATGATTTTTTTACCTCTTTCTGACAAAAAATCATTAAATTCAGCCCCATCACCAGATTTCTGACAACCAGATAACTCTATAAAACTTTTACAACATTCATAAATTAGATCATTTCACACTAAGCCTCAATAGATATGATTGATGTTAAAGATTTTTGAGGTAATCTATCAACCTCAATACCTACCAAGTTTTTTAAGACTGTTGTGATAACATTAGCACATTTATTTATTGGAATTCCCATCCCTAAAATATCCATATAGACTTGTCTTACTTCATCTTTATACTTACCTTCTGAAAACAGTTCCAGCCTTTTCTTACCTTCCTCTGATTGCTTATCATTCAGTTGTTCTATTGCTTTCTGAAGCTCACTCATTTCTTTTTGAAGGTTATTAATTTCTTTCTTTTGTTTTGTTTCAGTTTCCTTGAGCTCTGAAGCTCGACATTTATAGTAACTTTTCAATTTATTTTCTTTAACTTTAGAGACTTTCAAGTTTATTACTTTTTCATTTAACTCATTTATTTTTTTTATCCAGCTGATTATTTTCATCTAAAATGATATTTAATCTAGCATGGTTTTCTTGGTTGGTTTTCTCTAAAGATTCAGATAAACCTTTGATTTTGCTTTCTTTTCTTGCGTATTTTTTCATTTGTTTCTGAATTGTTCTCTTCAATATTTCTTCATGAGATTTCTGGTCTTCGAGTGTCTGATGGGGAACTTTATACAAATCATTCAAAATTGATTCCTTCTGTGAATTGCTACCTGCTTTTGAAGTCGTACCTAGTTGTTTGATCTTGCTATGTAACAGATTCCATTGTTTGGTAATATTAGAATGTGTAAGTGTTTGTAACCAGTATTGAGAATAGCTCCAAGGAAGATTTTAATTATAATTAGCTTTCTAAGAAATACAATGTCACTGATCCTCAATTCAACTGGAGTAGATATTGAAACAGCTTTATTGTACAAGTCATCAAAAGATATTCCTGCACATTGGAATATTGATGGCATTTGACTACATTCATCTGCATACAATGACGGTATAATAGCATTGGGATCATGCCCATCTTGTAAGTATTTTTTAACCTTTCTAGTCAAACTGGAGATTTTGTTAGGCAATATGACATGTTTATCAAATAAAGTCAAAATTGTGGGTAGATGATTCTGCACAGACGGTCCTTTTGCCTGTAAACAGCTCAGCACAAAATCATAGGTATGATAATAGATTTCATGTATGTCGTTGAAAATTTCTCTGCTTCAAAATCTTCTTTAAAATAGCTGTCTAATACTTTAGCCAACACACACGACAGGTGTCAGACTGGCGTTTACCCATATAGATCTCACTGTAGACCAAATTTATATGACAAGTCTAGATATTACAGTTCCTGAGAAATGACTTGAATGTGAAACTATATCGCGATTTTATGTGCTTATTGAACCATGAAAACAAGGTCAAGGTCGCCCGAAAAATATGCTGCTGGAAAGGTCATCACTTGATGGACCTTTGGACCAAAGATGAAGTTTTTAGGTATTACCTTTCATAAGTTATTAAGGTTTAAGAAAAGAGTGTACGCCGTAGCCATCGTAGGATTGTAATACCTATGTCTCGCTTTCAACTACTTTCGTCAAAGGCGAGACAAAAATATATCGAAAGGACACATGAAAATACTTGTGATGGCTCCTACAGATCATTCCAAATTATGTAATGGGATATAACATATTGAAAAGCAGTCAGGTCAGAAACCTTTAAATTCACCTAGAACCTAATATCTAAATTAAGAAAAATACATTTGGATTATAAAGTAATATTGTCACGTGATTGTCAAATTACAAAAACAGGAAAACAGCAAACACCTACAATGGCCAGGAACTACAATCACATGCCACAATTTACAAGCAAACTGCACCAGAAAAACAACAATGAAAACAAGAGACAAACATAAACAACGATAGGAACTCGGGATAGCCGGACTTGGTACCGGCACCAGCAAAAGCCAGTGGTAGGGTTAAACCGGTTTATGGGTACCCAAACCTCCCCTTTCTCTATCCCGTTTCCCTATAGTATCATAAACACGCGAATAAAACCCAATACAGGTAGACTACTAACTCAATGACCACTACCTTGGAACAGAAAAAGCATAAGACAAAACGTAATTTTGAAAGAAGGGTCAAAGAGTGCTCGCCGCTAAACTGCCGGCTAGCTCAAGGAATCTAGTCTGCTGGTAAAACACTGTCGCACTACGGAAGAAAAATCAAACTCAAAACTTCCCGAAGGGTTTGGTAAAGAGTCTTCATGTATTTCAGCAGACATCGGCAGTATCAGTGAGAGGCCATTATATATGTAAAGTCTTCAGGTCACTGGAATCCAAAGCCAATTTAACGGATTTGTTCAGAATATCTCGTCGATATCCACTATTACGTAAAGAATGTAAGTTACGTCCCAGTTTTTCAGGATTATTAATCAGTTTTTGACATTTTTTAACAACATTTCCATAAAATCGAGGATGAGAAATGCCCTTTGTTATTAGCTGTTTCCGAGTCACGTCATATCTAGATATCAAATGTTCATATCTTCTGTAAAACTTCTTAAAAGTATTTAATAATTTATGAAATCTGTAACCTTGTTGTAAAAGTTTGGATGTGAGAGTAAGGTTACGCTCATTAAAATCATCAAGGGTGGAACAAATGCGAGCGAATCGTACAAGTTGGGATATATACACCCCGTAGGATGGAGCTAGGGGAACGTCGCCGTCAAGAAAGGGGAAATTAGTAATTGTAAAATCAAAATCATCCCTTTTATCATAAACTTTAGTTTTTATTTTACCAGAGTCAATGGTGATACTTAGATCCAGAAAAGGGCAGTATTTAGATTCATTTAGAATTTAGAATCATTTAGAATCAAAGTCTTTTTTTTAAAAGAGTGGACAATAATGATGTACACATTTTCCAATTTTTGAATTAAAGGTTGTCTTAATTTGTAATTAGTATGGATTGCCGTATTATTTTGATTTTAATGTTCCCCTCTCTCATTTTTTGTTTCGGTATTCGTTTGCCGATGTAAATCAATATTCTGTATTATGTAAAGATTTTTTACTTTGGTCGTATTTTTTCTATTTCATCGCGTTTTGTCTAGTATGAACTTTTCAACAATTTGTGTCAATAAAGCTTCAACCATCTTGAACACAGACCAACATTTAAAATTAATGCAATAAGTGTCAATTTCCGCTGTACTTCTCAAATCATAAGAAATTAGTCATAATTATACCCCACGTAACGACGTTGCGGAGGGTATATAGTTTTTGACTGCTCCTTCAGTCAGTCCTTCAGTCCGTCTGTCATCTCTAAGAGGGTACATCATTTTTCCGGATAGCTCCTCCTACAGTTTTTAGATAAGAAGTGTTTTTTTGCAGGTTGATTGAGCATATGGATTTAGATTTTTTTATTTTGCAGGATTAGTGCATGCTGCGTACATTATGACTTGACGATATAGGGGTGTTTCCAATATGTTCGGGCTTGGAGTATATAAGCGTGCTCACAAAGATTCTTTAATCAAATAAATAATTATAATAAAACATGACTTAAAGTGTTAAATACATATTATAATATTATATTGTGCCTTTCAAAAATGTTTTAGTTTTTTTTTAATTAAATAAATTATTGAAAAGTATATCTTAACATCGAAAAAAATAAGTACTCTTCTGGGATGAAAACTATCAGAATCTAGGTCTTATAAAATCCAATTTAAAAATTATCGTTTTATCTGAATATAATAGTATGCCTTAAAATTCCAAACCTGAGTTTTCTTTCGGCGTTTTGGGATATTAACCAAAATTTCTTTTTAAAAAAAAGTCTGCGGTCTCTGAGAGTTGCACGAAAGTTACGAAAATTGTGAAAGATAACCAAAAAGTGAAAAGAATGGTAACAAGGTATAATACAAAGAAAATTTCACCAGTTAGACTGTGACATACAGGAGACAGCAAAAATGTTACATTTATATGACGATCCACAAATTTTAAATTTTGGTATAAAATCTTCCTCATGTTTTATTATCTTCAATATGAGCCATAATTTGCATCTTAAAATCAAAATTTAGTAATAAAATTCGAAGCGAATGATCTTTTAAGGACTCAGTAGGTTTCAGTTCGAACAAGCCAAAGAACTGTACGGCATCCCTACCTCTAGAAGCTGCAGAAAAAGAAAATCAAGCATATCAAAATAATATAAGCAAAAGTAAAACAGAAGAAAAAAAGAACACACATGTGAATAAAATAGAAATTAACTTTGACAATGAAGAAGATGATATTTCAACAATGGTTAAAAAGAAAAACAAAATATATACGTCACCATGCATAAAAGGAGATATTTACGAAAATGTCCGGACGAAACATTATTTACGGAAAAATGGAGCTAATTCGCGAAAAAGTGGACAAATTATGACTTTTTACAACTGTTAGCTAATCATGACGTTATAACAGAAAAGTTGTCAGATGACTGATCCAGCTAAAAATCAAGTATAATCCGTATCCAACTCCAATTTACCTGGAAACAGTGTCTTTGTATCTTAAGTCCTGGTGAATCGGCAATTAGTCCTGTCTAGGGAATATGACAGCCGGTGTATACCATTTCAGTACATCTAGTTTTGAAAGGTTTCATTGTGAATTGTCAGAATTTTCAAAGCAAGATTTACTTAACTTTATTTCCGACTTTTCAACTTTATCAGGTGCATGGATTGGTGGACAGGATATGAACAATGATGATATTTGGGTCTGGGATTCAACTAATCTAGAAATTGAATTTAATGACTGGGATGTTGGGAATCTGTTTCCTACTGAAAATATGAATGCTCCAATGACAGCAAGTTGTCTGATGATATTTCTTTCACAAGGTTTCCGATGGCGAAACGATCCATGTACTAATACACAGAGATATGTATGTGAAACAAAGTAAGATTTCAATTATATGTAGTACTAATACACAAAGATATGTATGTGAAACAAAGTAAGAGTTCAATTATATGTAGTGCTAATACACAAAGATATTTATGTGAAACAAAGTAAGATTTCAATTAAATGTAGAACTAATACACAAAGATATGTATGTGAAACAAAGTAAGATTTAAATTATATGTAGTACTAATACACAAAGATATGTATGTGAAACAAAGTAAGAGTTCAATTATATGTAGTACTAATACACAAAGGTATTTATGTGAAACAAAGTAAGATTTCAGTTATATGTAAGAATGTAAAAATATATGTTGTGCAATGACCACAAATTAACGTAAATGAACAAAGTAAATGGCATGGTGGGCCACAATGACAAAGCTAAAAAAACACAAAATGTACAATACTGGACTTTTGAATCGTGTTCACTCCGATAACAGATCTATTTTTATATACCTGTAAAAAATCAACACATCAATACAATGACAGGGAAGTACTAATTAATGAACACCGTTGAGCTAAGGATGATTTAGATTTAATCAATTTTTAGCGCTTCCGGTTAAATATTTTTTTCGTCAATTAGAATTTAGTTAAAAATTTGTCATATAGGAAAAATTATAAGTGCACTTCAATTCCTTAAATACTTTATGAAAGGATATGGAGTAAATGAACATGAGACAAGAACACAAATGTTAACTACAACTGCAATAATTTTAATGAGCTGTATGGCCATTTCGGAAATTAATTCCTCATCAGCAGCACTAGAACCCAAACAAAGGAAATCCATATTCAAAAAATGCCCAAAATGCATAAAACGAAAGGAAATCCGAATAATCAGTAATATCAAATATAGCTAAGGACAAAACTACGGCTATTTTATGTGGCATATATTTATTTCAATATGTTTAGAAATCAAATTTTCCTTCTTACTGGTATCCGAGGCGATCGTTTCCGCCTTCAATTACACGAGAGTTCCTATCTTCAAAGTATCGTATTAGAAAAAAACTAAAAATGTCGAAAAGAAGAAGAAAGAAGACTGCCCAACGTTTTGACTAGTAGGCCCTTCTTCTTGAGATGCCCAGGAAGATTTTTTTTTTAAATGTGATGGTAACGAGGGAAATATTACCAACAAATATGTAACAGAAATTAAATGTAAAAAATCATGCTTAATCCTGAATATTATCAAAGACGAAAATGAAGCATTTGTATTCTGTTGTGTGCAAACGTGACAACCGTAGGATTTATTAAATGTACATGCTGGCAAGTGCACAGTACAGAAAACAAATGTTTTATTATCGTTTTTGAAAATGTTCAGGATTAAGCATGATTTTTTACAGGTAATTTCAACAAATATTTTTTAAAACAAATTTTAACTAAATATAAAGAAACTTTTTTTACTATCATTTACGATTCTTTTAAAAGTGGAATAAATCAATTCAAATAAATAGACCTATACTGTCAAGATTTTTTTAAAATGTTAAAATTTACTTCTTAGTAATTGTCAGGCGAATCCATCACATCTTAGTTTTCATATCTTATTATGCAGTTAATTTTATTGTGTAAAGTTATTTCCAAAAGTACATATATATATGTTCCAGACCATACGCGTATTTGGACCGTACGCGTACGGTCCAGACCATACGAGTATTTATTCGAAATACCCATACGGTCGGACCGTACGCGTATGGTCCGACCGTACGCGTACGGTCTAGCTATTTTAAAGTATTGTGTGTTCTTGGATGATATATCAATAAATTAATGTAAGGTATACAATATTATTTAATGAATTCAGTCCCAATAATAAGAAACAAAGAATACTTTCTATAAATCATTATTTTAAAGAAAATGTCAGAGAAAAATAAGAAATCGCTTAACTGCAATTCAATAAAGTTGACTTAATAATTGAACATTTATTAAGATAAAATAATAAAAAAGACTAGCGTTTCGTAAATAATAAAAGGAATGTTAATTGAAATAAAATATATGGTCTTCTTGTCTGGAAATCCTGAGGAAAAAAAATCATTGAATACCACCTATAAGGAACAACATTTTCCCCAATTACCCCAAAAAAGGGTGCAATCTCAAAATCTCGTAACGGGACGGCTGAATAAATATAACAGCGGAAATTACACAGTGTTCTAAAAAGTGTTCCACGAAAAAAACTTCTCAATGTAAAATTACCTGTAAAATTTAAGGGAAAATGTGAAAATGTTTTATTTTATTTCACTGCTTCTTTAATTTCATTTCAGTTATATTAGTAATTTGTTATTTTTATAGAGACCTAATTATTTATACGGTTTTTAGTGGTAGATATAGTGCTATCAGTTTTGACTGTAACTTACTTCTTTGCATAGCGAATGTAGTGTCTGTCGTTTTCTTTGTACTCATACGGTCTGAATATACGCGTATGGTCCAGCTCGTAGCAGACCGTACACGTATACTCATACGGTCCGACCGTACGCGTATGGTCCGACCATACGCGTACGGTCGGTCCATATGAGTATACGCATACGGTCCGGACCGTACGCGTACGGTCCAAATACGAGTATGGTCTGGAACATATACACATAACATGAAGAAATCAGCTTTTTTGGTACGTTCCTATGGAAACAGACATTTTCGGCTAGATTTCACGTCTACGCTCAAATACGTTAGCGTACCCTTTCGGAGCACCTTATGTCACTCCCGGTTTTCAAGGGAGTTCACACTATGAGTGTTTTAGTTCTTGATTTTTGCTGTCTCACGTACTTATTTTGTCGTATAAAGATAAACCTATAAGGTTACGTTGAACGAGAGGTCAATGTAGATAAATCTTATGACAGACTTGCAGATAGTGGTCATTGAGTTAGAAGTCTACCTGTATTGGGTTTTATTCGCGTGTTTATGATACTATAGGGAAACGGGATAGAGAAAGGGGAGGTTTGGGTACCCATAAACCGGTTTAACCCTACCACTGGCTTTTGCTGGTGCTGGAACCAAGTCCGGCTATCCCGAGTTCCTATCGTTATTTATGTTTGTCTCTTGTTTTCATTATTGTTTTTCTGGTGCAATTTGCTAGTAGATTGTGGCATGTGATTGTAGTTCCTGGCCATTGTAGGTGTTTGCTGTTTTCCTGTTTTTTTAATTGCAGTATTGCTTCATTTAGCAATTTTAATTAGATTAAGGAGGCTCACTCCTGATGTTGTTTATATCAAAGATTTCTTGATACCTATTTAAATTGACTATGCATTGTACACTTAATGAAATGGTGAAAAGAAATATATAGGCCCTTGTGCTTTTTACGGATAGATGACATTAAAAATTTGGCGGGAAATGGATTTCTCTGGATTTCCCTTAATTTAAAATCAGGACTATTTTCTGTCTAAAAACGAGAAAGTTATATCAAGAATTTTATGAAAACTTGTCAGCTGTCTTTATTTTACCCATGGAAGACATTCATGAAAAAAAAGTTGGGGTCCATGTGCAAAATTCTTTTAGCCATTGAACTGGAAAAAACCAAAGGAGTTCCGAAATCGGACACAAATTAAAAAATGTGATGAGTGAGCCACCTTAAGGCAAACGAACATACTGTCATGGCTGCATAACGAAGCCTTTATCCACAGGGAGGAGGGAGATATCTTTGCTTAAACTTTTATTTCCAGATAAATACAGAAACAACAACCATAATATCATAAATTCAGAATATATGGCAACAGAAGGATCACTTACGGAGAGACAATATAAACGACGATCACTAAACAAACAGAACACAGCACAAACGTCACAAAAATTAAACACTGAGAGTGTAAACCCCTTAAAATAGATTGTCATCGGGTGCTCTAGAAAGGTAAGCATGACCTGCTTAGAATTAAGATATGGTTAAATATGCGTCTTTGTATGATTTATTAAGAAATCAATCAGTTTTTATATTTTAAAGACGTACGACTTCCTTTTGAAAAACACTACACTCATATTTTCACAGATTGGTGTGGACTTCTTCAGACCAAAATCTGTATGAATCTGTATAAAATATTCATGATTCTTTTGTATTTGCTTAGAAATAGAAAGTTATATCATGTTAATTCGCCATTCTTATATGACGTCTTTTAATCACCTTTTGTCCATAACCGTGGTAAAATCTGCATGTATTCGGTCATACTCGTGGGTATTGTCATGACAATCGACAGTAATTTTGATAACGGTATAGACACTTTGACGACAGTTTTTGCAGCGTCATAGAACAAAACGTGATATTTTACGGGGTAAAATGGCTGTTTCACCTATGAATACAAAGACAAATCCATCTCTTCTGTACCCTGTACATGTCATATTAGAATCGAAATAATTCACGGGAGCGTGAATATACGTTGATTTTACCACGGGTCTGCCCTTTATGCCTATATTTTACACCTCGCATACGCTCGGGGTAAAATATTTGCCACAAAGGGCCAACCCGTGGTAAAATCGCCATATATTCACCCTCCCGTGAATTATTTTTTAAATAAAACCTTAAAATGTGACTGATGCAAATTACAAAAATTTCCAAAGTCTTTCACATTTTTGTTTCCAGAATTGTATGCATAAGAAATACGTCAAATATGGATAGATAGATATTCTTCAATCTAAACAATAATTATGGTGTTTCTCAAAATTTTTTATATTCATATATTGATTTCTATTCATTTTGCAGTTTAGTGTAAATAGAGGAGCCTCCGCCGCCTATCTTACAGTCATAACACCAGTTCACTTGTATTAAAAAAATTCTAAAACACTAAAAATGTATTACTACTGTCTTATTTTAAAACAGAACAGCCAAGACAAGTTGAAGTATTTTACAGTCTAAATGGTTTGCTCAAATTGCGTTTTCTCAGTTCAGTTCTTATTATACATGTATTTATCCTAATGTAAAAGTCATGTGGTTGTTTGTCTCCGACGCGGATTGTCAGGGAGGGGCACATGAGGGCGTTCACGCCCTAAAATCGAAAACGTTTGTTTTTTATTTTTTTTTTCCATTTTCCGTTATGGATTTTGGTCTCTGATTGCAATTTTCGGCCATAGTCGATGTTTCCTGTTATCTTCTCTTTTCTGATTAACACAGGCACCAGCAAAAACTAGTGGTAGTTTTAAACCGGTTAAAGGCGCTACAAAGCGGTTAAATTTAGCCGTAATATCTTCCTCGATATTATCTCTGTTTAATTTTTATTGTATATTTTAATTATGTTGTAAAAAAAAATGTTTTATCAAACGATTAACATTTGATACTTTTACACTTTGTCTCATGTGCATATACTCCATATCCTTTCAATGTGTGTATAACACTGGAGTTTGTCTCTCCTGCAGTTTGTATATTGTAGTTTTAGTATACTTGTTCCAGAGAAAATTTCCTTAATGGATATACTTTGATATATTAATATTTGCAATTTCACTTCCCAAAATTATTGTGACCATCTGTTGATGGGGCCCACATTCAAGATTTTATTCAGCAAATGTTCCTTGCAGTTGCCTTGTTGGACCAGCCTTGTGGCTGTTTATATGTTGGGGTTGTCTTCTATTAGTTCTTTTGTCGGACAACGCAATGGATAGAGGCGATTAAGGGAGCAATTTGTCTGTTAATTTTGTGTTAGTTAACGATCCATCATCCATTTGGAAAAATTACATGGATATATAGCTTATTCGACATCTGGCGGTGAATTCGGCTTTAACCGCTCCTAGGGGTTGCCTTGGACTAACTATGGGGTATTAGTGGGGTCAATGTTAAAAGCCTCATGGTGCTTTCAAGATGAAGAGAAACAATAAAAAAAACTTTATACCGAACTTACTGTATATGACCATTTCGACAACTTTTGTCTCTTCAGTGAAGATAAAATCAAAACAATTGGAAGACCAAAAACTTTAAAGATGTTAGAAAAATCTAATAGAGAACAAATAACCAATATGATTTAAATGGAAAGCCAAAATTAGCAAAGAACAGAGCTTTGCATGCGGAAATACTCCTTAGTTCCCCCCTCCCCTCCCAAAAAAAATTTACAATTTAGATACTGTAAACATATTCATTTTCGCGGATGTTAATTTCGCGGTTTGTGAAAGATCGACATATTTGTCGGTATCATTTCTCACACTTTTAATGTTAAAAGGGTTTTTTTTAAATACAAAAAAAAATATTTTCACGGGTACTAATTCTAGCGTTTCAGAGCCAACAGCGAAAATAGCGAAAATTAATACGTTTACAGTATTGTATGTTTCCAAATAAAATCAGCTTTCAGCTTTCAGTGATTGTGCCATGTGATTGTAATATTCGGCAATTGTAAGTGTTTCCGGTTATCTTTCTTTCATTTATTCAGGTCAGAAGCGATGTGCTGAATATTGAGCAGATGAATACCCTCGGGGACTAACAGTCCATCAGCAGAATCATAAATTTTGTCTCATGTGCATTGCTCCATTGCCTTTTATTGTTTATTTATAATACTAGCAATAAAAGGAAATGGAGTAAATGCACATGAGACAAAGTCACTACAAATACACGGAAAACAACGCCATTGAACAACGCTTTCATTGTTATTCTTCATCTTGAAGACAAAATGAGGCCTTCAAAAATGAGCTTTGTGACCATCTTATTATACATGTATGTATCCTAATGTTTAAGTCCTTTGGTTGCTTGTCTCCGACGCGGATTCTCAGGGAGGGGCTAGTGCTTTAGTTTTGTGACGTTCTTGTTCTTTTTTGTTTATTTGCTTTGTCTTTGTCATACTGTCTCAATTCGTATTGCTGTGAATTGCCGTGATTTTGGATTTATGTTTTTAGAATTTCCCCTCCTCGTTCTTGCTTCGGTATTCGTTTGCCGATGTACTTTGCTTATTCCTCATAGTAAGTTCAAGACGGTCCCAAGCACCGGTTAAAGCGGAATTCATTGCTCATTGTAGAGCAACGCTATATCCATGCTAGCATCATACATGAAAGCGGGGTTGTCAACAAACATAAAAATAACTCACAAGTGTTCTTCCAATCACTGTCATCAGTTGCCCGACAAAAAGACTAACAGAAGACAATCTCACGTAAACACCAAAAGGGCACTGATCGGGTTAAAAGTAAGAAAACTTGGCACAATTAAATCATGAGATGTACGCACAATAAACATGTAGTCAGAATGACAATTTGATGTCACAAAAATAAAAACGCAAACATTTTATATCATGATAAGGCATCCATATAAGAAAATCTCTCAAGCACAAGTACACCATAATTGAAATGTATATAGAGCATACATCTCTTGCCCAAGGAATCTTTTAAGAACTACACAATGCAGGAGAGACAAACTCCAGTCTAAAATAAGCATTAAAGAGGTGTTTAGTAAATACACATGAGGCGAAGTCTCTACAAATGCCTGGTAAAACAAGAAACGGAAGAACACTTTCATTGTTGTTCTATTAAAATAATTTCTTTTTATTATATAGATTTAAGATAGGTTAAATAAAAACAAAAAGTGAATGAATCTAAAACGAAAGGAGGAAAAACAATAAGGAAACCTACAAAAGATATTTTGCGACAAATGAATGAAAATAATATGAAGAGAAAAGATTTTAGAATTTCAGCGAGGAATTTTGATATTTAAAAAAAAAAACTTTTTAGTTCTACAAGAAGGCCACAACAAAGCAATAGCAGTTTAATAACAAAATTAAACAGTTATCCCCAGGTGATCGAAAAAGGTAGGTATAGCTTTCAGATGAATTCAGTACAATAAACGGGAAATTATACTTTGAATAATATCAAATATGCAAAAAAAACCCCAAATGAATCAAAAAAATTAATGAACTGCAAATTAGAAAAACAACAAGAAAACCTATAAAGGATAAACATTTGTTACAACAAATGAATATGAAAAAAAACAAAATACTGAAGTTACTATGAATTCTGTTAATTCCTATGATAAATTATAAAATTTTGAAAAATACATCTTTTTTTTTTAATTCTACATGAATCCCACAAAAAGCATTTTGCAGTTCTAAAAAGTCAAATAAAAAATTTATCATCGGGTGATCGAAGAATTAAGAAATACCACTCAACGCATGGCAACCGTCACAGCGCCAATCAAAAGTCTGAAATTAAATCATAGTTATTTCTAAAATATTGGTCATTTGATAGTCTGCATTTGCAGAAACTAAATTCATAGTGACTTCGGTATTTGATATCTGTTAAGTTGTCTTTTGGTATTTGTTACCACTGGGTCGATGCCTCTGCTGGTGGACTGTTAGTCCTCGAGGGTATTCACCAGGTCAGTAGTCAGTACTTCGGTGCTGACCCGAAAGCCGATTGTATTTGGAACCATTGCAATATCTATTTTTTGTAAATTTTGTTGAAACTAAGGAGTATCTCCCTCATGCAAAGCTCTGTCCTTAGCTAATTTTGGCTTTAAATTTAGATCATATTGTTTTTTTTCTCCGTCTATTTTTGAACATCTTTGAAATAATGGTCTTCCAAACGTTTAGATTTTATCTGCACTGAAGAGACATAAGTTGTCGAAATGCGCATATGCAGAAAATAAATTCACAATAATTTCGTTATTTAGCAGTTAAGTATTTACATTCTTATATCAGCTCCTGTTTAATCTGTGCTTTTCCATGTAGAGTTGAGTAGTACTTTTATAAATAATTTGTATTCTTTTATATTGCACTTTAGCTTAGATGGCTTTCAAATATAAACATAATTAACGGAAATTCTATTTGACTAATATTACATACAATAAAGAACACTATCATTGCTATTTGTGTCAATCCTTATTAATAACATGTAAAAAATACCTGCTTTTACAATTGACAATAGAAATAAGTAAAACTAAATGTGATTTGGTCATGTTTTCTGTGAATAAATTTCCAGAATAAAGACCATTTGAACAGGATAGGATCGGACAAGACATGAACAAACAAAATTATAAAATCAAACGATCACTAAAACTATCTAAATAGATATCAGTCCGTTATGGAAAAATTTGAAGTTTCGGACCGAACTCTGATTCAGAATTCTTTTTTACTAAATACTGTGATGATCATCTCCTTATTCTGTCTACATCCGTTCAAAAGTTGTTACCGGACACTACCGAATGGAAAAGAAGGTTTGGCGCGCCATTAACCGGTTTAACACATCATTTCTTTTGAAATGCCTCTGCCAAGTTATGACCATTTTGATCGAAAATTTTCTCTGATGGTTTTCCACCTGCTTTGTCTTTTTGCCTCTTTGACTATTGCTCTTGACGATTTTTTTAGTATCTTTGTCATCACCCTCATCTCAAACTACCTATACAGATAAATGTTGGCCGAGCTTTAGTTTGTATTATTTCTTAAAATTATTTCTTATTTCTTATTTCTCACCTGGAGAAAGTAAAGAATTCTGGAAAATATTGAAATCTATTGAAAACAAAAATGAAATGTGTGAAGATGGAACTATAAATGATCTTAATTTACTAGCTAACCATTTTAAGACACAAGGTAATCCTGACATATTTGATACTTCATTTGAAAAACAAATTATTTCCAGTCTACATGACAGAGAACAATCATTGACGGAAAAATGTACAGATAAACCTATAAGTATCACAGAAATTAAAACTATTATTAAGAAAATGAAAAAATGGGAAGAGCAGTGGACCTGACCTGATTTGCTATGAAATAATAAAACATAGCAGTCATGTCATGCTCACTGCACTTGCAAAGTATTTTAATCTGATATTGGATACTTCTGTTTACCCAGATAAATGGAATCAATCTTATATCATCCCTATTTTTAAAGGGGGGATGAGTTAAACCCTATCAATTACAGAGGGATCACCCTGATGAATTGTTTGAGTAAAATTTTCAATTCAGTAATAAGATATATATGAAAATGTCATTAATCCATCACAATTTGGTTTCAGAAAAAATAGCAGAACATCAGATAGTATTTTTATTTTCAAAACATTAATTAATAAATATGTTAATTTAAAAAAACAAAAAAAATTTGGATGTTTTATTGACCTTAAAAAAGCTTTTGACACAGTTTGGAGGCCTGGACTTTTATACAAGATATTACAAAACCAGAATATAGGGTCAAAGCTATACAGCATAATTAAAGATATGTATAAACACTCTGAGGCCTCAGTTAAAATTGGGGAATATCTATCTAATTTTGTTGATATAGAAAGGGGGGTTAAACAAGGGGACAGTTTGAGTCCAAACTTGTTCAATATATATATATATAAACGATCTACCTAATATATTTAATGGAAGTTGTTGTCCTGTAAAATTAGAAACTAATTCTTTGAATTGTCTGATGTTTGCAGATGATATTTTACTCCTTTCTGAAAGTGCAGAAGGACTACAGAATTCTCTAGATAAATTACATGAATATTGTAACAAATGGCAACTATCAGTGAATGAAAAAAA
>MJUU01073547.1:25016-39256 GCA_002080025.1 Modiolus philippinarum | reverse complement strand
ACAAAACAAGAACTTGTAGAATGTGCACATACGACATATGTAGAATGGACACGGAAAGATACGTAAAATCATCCAGACAAAACGGTGTAATACGTTTCCCTGTGTTTGTTAATTCCTTCTGGCATATACCTCACACATCACATTGTATATATATATGAAAATCTTTAAAGTTTACTTCACCGAAGAAATATATCCATGTTTAAAGACTTCATTTCTTTATATGTATTATAATTGTCACTATTTTTACTACTCCGTACGTAGATATCCCCATTGCACTTTGAAAAAGAATTGTATTATCCTTTCACTGAAAGTTTCAGTTCAGAATTCTGTAATAATCCTTATAGCACAGAAGTAGAACACACTCAGCATAATTCGGTCCACTCGATATGAATGTTATTCAAAGCAATTTAAATACTTATTACCGAGATGTGATGTGACCTGATGATTGACAAGTTTTTCAGTTTTTCTTTATTAACTTGCTTGAACTTAAAATTATCAAATTATGTATTTATGTTTATTACACACTTAGCGAAGATATGTTCTGTTTTGCATATGTAATATAGCCGAAAGTAAACAGTCCATATCATATACCCAGTCTGATATGGCCATACCAGACCGCCTCGTTTTGAAATATCCATATCAGACCGGTGATATGGCTATTTCAGCCCGGGTGTGATGATAACTCCTAATCGGAAGTATATAATAAACAGATTAAGATATGGCCTTTTCCATATCAGCACGGTTATCATTCCGAGACCCATATCAGCCCTCGGCTGGCGCCTCGGGCTGATGTGGGGGTCTCGGGATGAAAACCGTGCTGATATGGAAAAGGCCATGTATTAATCTCTATGTAATCATCCACTCTGTTTTGTTTGCCAAGGTATGTATTTCATATCTTCTTATAGTGTGCACTATCAGAAAGCTTAATAAAATTGAAAATATTGACATGTGTGTACAATTAGAAAAATAAAATAAGAAGAAATGATCATAAAGAAATAAGGGTACAATTTTTGTTTCATTCAGTTTTATTTTTGATCCTTATTGTAACAGTAATTTGGCACATTAGCGGATCCAGAGGAGGTTCCAAAAGTTGGAACCCAATTCAAAAAAATATGTTTCTATTTTGTGTAGAATTAAGGCGAAAATTGACAAATGATAACAATACATCGACTGGAACATTTCTTTCCTGAACTTCACCGGAACCCCCACTTCCGAAAGTTGGATCCACAGGTGTGACTCATTATAACACCATTTTACTGTATAGATTGTTTTCATCCCTTTTCGTTATTTGAAAGTTATCAGTATATAGTATATACATGTATGTCTACATTGTTTACAGTTTTATATTTATTCCTTTTTTCTCTATGCCACATGATAGTCCAACCATTTAAACGTAACATGTCGTTGTTTAAAAAATGAATTTCTTCCTCGACAAAAATGCCCTTGGTGCATGAAATATTTATAAAGCGGTCGGTTGGTGTATATAAACTGCGTACGTTACATGCATAGACAATGTTTTTGCCACGATTAACCGCCATTGGAACCAATTAAACAGGAGACTCACTCCTGATGTTGTTTATATCAAGAATTTCTTGAACCCTATTCGGCATTGAAGACTTAATGAAATGGTAAAAATAAATATATTGGTCCGTGTGCTCTTAACCGAGTTACAAGACATTAAAAATGAAGATGGAGTTCTCTGGATTTTTCCTTAATTTAACATTAGGACTATTTTTTTGTTTAAAAGCTTGGAAGTCATTTTATAAAAACTCGTCAGGTGTCTTAATTTTATCTATAGAAGACATTCATAAAATAAAATGTGGGGGTCCGTATTCAAAATTCTTTAAGCCATTGAATGGGGAAAACCAGAGAAGTTCCGAAATCTGACACAAATTAAAAATGTGACGAGTGAGTCACCTTAACTCAACAATGAAATAGACATATTTCTACATAAATGGAATATGTACTGAAATATCGATCTCATGCATGGACTTATCTATGTGAATAATACAATAATATACATGTATACGTGCCCATTTATTAAACAGGAAAATAATATCAATTTTTATTTCTTGCAAATTTTCCCTTTAAAACAGATAATTGATTGACGTACAGATTAACGCCTTTTATTCGATAGGTGCATGTCAATTAAATTGCATATGATCGGCGTATGATCGATTGGAATTTCAGTAGAATATTTGAACCCATCC
This sequence comes from Modiolus philippinarum, assembly GCA_002080025.1. Classification (NCBI taxonomy): domain Eukaryota; kingdom Metazoa; phylum Mollusca; class Bivalvia; order Mytilida; family Modiolidae; genus Modiolus; species Modiolus philippinarum. The sequence goes on along the minus strand of MJUU01073547.1, from coordinate 37,046 downwards.
TTTCTTGTTAAAAAACCAAATGGGGGATTTCGATTAGTGACTGCTTTCGCAGATGTAGGACGCTTTAGCAAGCCGCAACCTTCGTTGATGCCAGATGTTGACTCAACACTAAGACATATTGCTCAATGGAAATATTTGATAGCTACTGACCTCACAAAATCATTTTATCAAATTCCACTCTCCAAGGACTCTATGCAGTACTGTGGAGTTGTAACACCCTTCCGTGGGGTACGAGTATATGCTCGTTCAGCTATGGGAATGCCAGGGTCAGAAACGGCATTAGAGGAATTGATGTGTCGAGTGTTAGGGGATTTAGTGGAAGAAGGCGTCGTATGCAAAATTGCTGACGACTTATATTGTGGCGGTGACACTCCAGAACAATTACTTCACTCATGGGAGAGATTGTTACAGGCGCTTGAAAAGTGTAGTCTGAACTTATCTGCATCAAAAACTGTTATTGCACCTCGTCAAACAACTATACTAGGTTGGATATGCCATTTAGGAAGTATCAGCGCAAGTCCACACCGTATTTCAGCTTTATCCGCATGCCCGAAACCTACAAATGTTTTAGGTTTGAGATCTTTTATAGGCGCTTACAAAGTACTGGCTCGTGTAGTTCAAAATTGTGCAGCCTTACTTGGCCCCTTAGACGACGCTGTTGCTGGTCGGGAATCAAAAGACCTCATTTCATGGTCTGATGAACTTATAGACTCATTTACAAGTGCGCAAAAAGCTCTAACAACTAATCGATCAATTGTACTACCTAAACCCGATGATCAGCTTTGGATTATTACCGATGGGGCAGTGAAAAAACACGGACTTGGTTCAACACTGTACATTTCAAGAAATAACAAAACTCACTTAGCAGGTTTCTTCAGCGCCAAACTTCGAAAACGACAGTTTACTTGGCTGCCTTGTGAAATTGAAGCCCTTTCTATCGCAACTGCCATCAAACATTTCAGTCCTTACATCATACAGTCAAAAACTAATACTTGTGTTTTAACAGACAGTAAGCCATGTGTTCAGGCCTTTGAGAAACTTTGTCGTGGTGAATTTTCAGCGAGCCCAAGAGTCTCAACTTTTCTATCAATAGCAAGTCGATATCAAATGACCATTCGTCATATTGCCGGAGTCTCCATTTTACCGGCAGATTTTGAAAGTCGAAACGCTCAAGAATGTGATGACTCGACATGCCAAATATGTACATTTGTTCAAAACACCGAAGATTCAGTTGTCCGACAAGCATCTATAATAGACATTCTGGATGGGACATTAAAACACCCCTTCACAAGTAGATCTGCATGGCTGGCAATTCAGTCGGAATGCTCAGACCTGAGGCGTACTTACGCCCATTTAAAACAGGGCACACGTCCTTCAAAACGATTGACAAATGTTAGAGATATCAAACGTTACCTAAATGTGGCAACTATTGGAAAAGATGGATTGTTAGTAGTAAAGCGGAATGATCCGTTTACAACTGTAAGAGAATGCATAATCGTACCCCGCCAAGTTCTTGACGGTTTTCTTACTTCACTTCATATTAAGTTAGACCATCCATCATGTCATCAATTCAAAACAATTATTCATCGATACTTCTTTGCTCTAGACATGGACAAATCGATTGAACANATGTGCATCACTTCGCAAAATGCCACACTTTGTTAAAGAGCAGTCGACAGGAGACCCACCGCCTTCAATTGGATCTATATTTGCTGCTGATGTTATCAAACGAGAGCGACAGCTTATTTTTGTTATACGGGAGTACGTTACATCATATACCTTAGCATTACTTATTGAAAATGAACGACATGAAACTTTACGAGATGCTTTGTTACGTCTTTGTATTGAGTTAAGACCACTAGATGGTCTATATACTTTAATACGTACAGATCCCGCACCTGGCTTCAGTGCTCTCGTCAATGATGAAATGCTATCACGAAATCGAATTCATGTAGAAGTAGGTCGGGCAAAGAATGTAAACAAAAACCCTTTGGCAGAAAAGGCCGTTCAGGAAGTTCAAGATGAGATATTTCGACAAGATCCTGGTACACGAAGTGTATCACCACTTGCACTGTCATTAGCAATTGCACATTTGAATTCTCGTATTAGAAATCGTGGATTGTCGTCGAGGGAAATGTGGACCCAAAGAGACCAATTTACTAATTTCCAAATTCCTTTAAATGACCAAAATTTGATTCTTCAGCAACATGAATTGAGGACCGCAAATCATACATACAGTGAACGATCTAAAGCTCCAATTGGACTAAAGGCAGAAACTCAAAATTTACAAATTGGTGATCTTGTTTACCTTCATAGTGATCGTAGTAAGTCAGTTGCAAGAGACCGATACCTTGTTACTTCTGTAGAATATCCTTGGTGTAACATTCGAAAATTCACTGGAAGTCAGTTGCGTAGCACCTCGTACCGTGTAAAACAATCTGATTGCTACAAGGTTCCTCCACAAACGAAAACAATCAACGATAATCACGGATTATGCACCAATGATGCGTGTTCTGAAGACGACGACGAAGATCTACAAAAAGTATATTCACCTGCGACTCCGCCCGAAATTCCTGAAGTTATTTCCGATCCACCTTTACAGTCAAATGAAAGTGATTTTGTTCCTCCGATAGATCTAACTAGTGAAACCATCACAAATCAATCAAATACTAGTGAAACTACTGTTCCAGTACCTGTCAATCATAGACCGACAAGAGAACGTAAAATGCCATAACTATGTCGTCTACTGATAAATGTGTGATTTATTTGTGTGGGGCAGAATAATCCCCTTTTTGCCTGAGGGAAGTCCACCCTATGACGGCAAAATTCATATCATTTTGTTATATGAGTGTGCGGAGTGTTTGATTTATTTGTATGGGGCAGAATAATCCCCTATATGCCCGAGGGAAGTCTACCCTATGACGGCAAAATAGTGTCATTTGTGTAATATTGTAATAATTTTAGTTCTGTAATGTGAAAAATAAGACACTTCTTCAGAAACAATCATACTGTGAAAAAAAAAAACAGAAAAAGTGGTAGCGCCAATATGATTAGGTTAACTCGAAATTTATGTAACTTGTTTTAGATTTCTCTCTCTGTAGTTGTCTCCCTTTTGTAATACAAGTGCAAAGTTGCTGTTGTTTGTTTAGTTGGTTTTCCCGTGAATTGGTAATACCGAGGCTGTAGCATTATTGTATTTTGACATATTAACCCTTACACACCTTTCCATAAACTGGCGTACGATTGATTGACAGATAACAAACAGATCGTGCACATTGTTTGATTAGGCCGTTTTATGAAACACGCAGCTGTTTCGAATTTTGCTGTATATATTTTTTTTTATTAACATGACTTCATGAGGCAATGGTAGCTTTCACTACCTTTAATTCTTTCAGTGGAAAATGTTATCTGCAATATTGGCTAAAGAATGTATGGAGGAATATACATATTTGGAATTTTCAAACTGTTACGCAAACACACTTGTAAGTGCATTTCCCAATGCAGCATAGCAACAGTGATTCCGTCACTGCGAAAAGGCAAAATGTATCTGAAATAATACAATATGCTACAAGACATCCTCATATTATAATAATGAGTATTTCCATAAGGGTTTGGTTGTTTGCACAGGGTTCAACGCCACTTTCAGCAGTATTTTAGCTAAATCGTGGCGGTGAGTTTTAGTGAGTGAGGAAGCCAGAGTAACCGTAGTCGAAACAAACATGCCCCGACCTTGGGCAGATACCTTTTCGCTAACGGATACATATCGAATATTGGTTTTTGGTTAACAAGGTGGATGCGATCTCACAACGACGAGGTGATATACTAAAGTGATTGAACAGGTAGACTAATTACTTACAGTAATATTGCCCTTTCAGATATTTGTGGGAAAACTCCGGAATTAATACTCAATAAGTTCTATGATCGCAATACAATTTTGTAGAGTACAAGGAGGCGATATTTGAATCTGAGAATCCATTAAATACTTTGGATATTAAGTCAAACTGATTTTGTGAACATGTTTCACAAAAAAAAGAAAGGACAATTAAACTGCAAAGCAGACACGATCTACGATGCTTATCCTTGTTCTACGACGTAGTGACTAGTTCATATCAATACAAGCTTCATTAGAGAACTCCCGGTATTACCTGTAACTGAGTATTCGAGTATAAGATTGAAGACAATTTGCCATCCCTAATTACTTTTTAGCTCACTCGGCCTGAAAAGCCAGGTGAACTTTTGCCATCACTTTGCGTCTGTCGTCCGTCTGTCCGTCAACAATTTCAAAAATCTTTTCCTCTGAAACTACTTGGCCAATTGTAACCAAACTTGGCCTGAATCATCACCAGAGTATTCAAAATTATATTGATTGGTACGTAGATCAAAGAAGATGACCGCTGTTACTAAAAATAGATCATAGGGGTAAATTGCTGTTTTTTGCAAATAACTCGAAAACCGTTACAGATATAAAAAATCTGACAGTTGTAAAAAATGATCAGCATGGCAAGATCTACCTGCCCTGCAATTCTGAAGAAAATCTGAAACCCATCTTGGAGTTATTGCCCTTTCCGTACAATTTTCAAAATTTTAACTTTATTATATGAAAGAAAGCAACTTTAAAGTGCAAAAATGTTCAACATGTCAAGATCTACCCACCTTGAAATTTTGATGAAAATCTGAAAATTTATATAGGAGTTGTTGCCCTTCATTGGTCAAATTTTCGAAATTTTGTTACATATTGTCTTATTTTTGCTTTGGAATAGAGGTCAAGATTGAATGGCAAAAGTGTGTATCTTATTAAGTAGTACAAGTTCTATATCTGCCTGACAGGTTCACATCATATATAAGTTGGCCGCCGCGGGGAAACATATATTATCATAGAACCCTATGGGAAAATGTTGTAAATTGTTAATTCTTGAAAACCGTTTCTTCATCAATTTGATATTTACTGGGCATGACGCCAGGATTTTCATAACACAAATAAATGATTTTAGTTCCGATCATACATCCAAGATGGCCGCTCTTGCAGATCTTAGTTTGACACTGGACCATACGAGAAACTGTTTTGAATTGCTAAATTCTTGAAAACCGTTTCATATATCAATCGATTAACAAGGCTTGTTAGCTTGATGGTCTTCTACCAAATTTTAAATATTTGTAACGTTCACACATCCAAGGTAGCTGCAAGCAGGCACCATAGTTTAACATAGGGCCTATTGGAAAATCTTATAAATTGTAAATTCTTGAAAACCTTTCACTCATCAAGTTGATATTAACTAGGCATGGTCACTTGATGCTCATTTATCAAATTTCACTTAGATCTACAAATCAGAAATGAAAATTTGACGCCAACGGGGAATGCCACTATGGGAAAATGTTGTTAGTTGTTTATTCTTGAAAACCGTTTCATAATTGATATTAACTAGGCGTTTTCACACGACAAATGTGACAGTAGTCTACCAAATGAATGATTTTACTACTAATCATCATGATTAATCCCTGTTGGAAAATCTTATTTGATCAAAAGAGGCCAGATGAGCGATACAGGCTCACATGAGCCTCTGTTCATGTTATCTTACTTTTACGTGGCTTTTCACATATCTCACATGAGGGTCAGGGTTAATGCGTATCCCTTGACTCACCAAGTGACATGTGATCATATCTTGATTGTTTCTCTGACGTGTCACGTCATCATGTCTAGATTGTTTCTAATGTTAGGCCAGACCAATCATTTCTGAAGTGTCATGTGATCGAGCCTAGATTGTTTCTCTGGTGCATCACGTGATTTTATCTCGAATGTTTGTCTATCGTGTCTTTTGATCATGCCTTGATTATTTCTCTGACGATTCATGTGATCATGTGTAGATTGCGTCTCTGACGTGACATGTGATTATGTCTAGATTGTTTCTCTGACGTGTGATGTGGTCATATTGAATTGTTTTCTCTGACATGTCATGTGATCATGTCTTGATTGTTTCTCTGGCGAGTCATGTTAACATGTCCACATTAATTCATTGATGTGTCATGTGATCATATCTACATTGTTTCTGTGACGTGTCAATTGATAATGTTTAGATTTCTCCGGTGTGTCATGTAATCATGTCTAGATTGTTTATCTGACGGGTCATGTGATTATGTTTAGATGGTTTCTCTTATGTGTCATGTGATCATGTCTAGATTGTTTCTGTGACATGTCATGTGACCATGTCTAGATTGATTCTCTGATGTGTCATGTGATCATGCTCAGATTGTTTCTCTGACGGGTTATGTGATCATCTCTAGATTGTTTCTCTGATGTGCCATGTGATCATGTTAGATTGATTCTCTTATGTTTCATGTAATCATGTCTACATTGTTTCTCTGACGGGTCACATCCTCATGTCTAGATTGTTTCTCTGATGTGTCATGTGATCATGTCTAGACTGTTTTAGTGACGTGCCATGTGATCATGTATAGAATGTTTCTCTAACGTGTCATGTGATTATGTCTAGATTGTTTCTCTGATGAGTCATGTGATCATGTCTAGATTGTTTATGTGACGCGTCATGTGATCATGTCTAGATTGTTTCTCTAACGTGTCATGTAAACATGTCTAGATTATTTCTGTGACGTGTTGTTTATTATAGATTAGAACACAATGACAGTATGCTACGGTTCTTTGTACTTTACCAGTTCGCTTCACTTTCACATTTATAAACCATCATAATGTCTTTGATATTTGGAGTGATGTTTTTGGTTGGCTGATTTCATTAATCATTTGTTAGTTTCCAATTTATGCAGTTGATTTTTCCTTTGTTTGTTTTTTACCATTTTTAAAACACATTAACCTCACAGTATTACTTCTGGGATAAACATATGTTACTTGTTGCATTTACATATATTTTATTGTCATAGACAGAGAAAAGAAAGTGTTGGGAGATTTCAACGAAGATGAGGCTTCAATTTGCACTGGTTTTTGTTTCATTATCAGTGCACATATATGTTAGTATTGCAATTGGATCACAAGAAACAGGTGGTAAGAAAATAATCTCATAAAATTCTCTGAAAAGTGTGCTTAAAAATTATTGATTTCTAAGATATAGTTTCTACAATTTAAAGAGAACTGGTTGATTATGAAATTTCTCATACTGAGTTAAATGAATTGTGCAAATGTTCGAAAATGAGTTTTGCCGAGTTGTTTTAAACATTTGAATGTAACATGATGTGGGAAAATTCATAATTAATGTGTTTAAGTCTCTCTCTAGAGATGAAAAATATAGATTCTGCAACGAATACTAAATTGATTAGGAAATTTCTGACATCAAGTTAAATCTGGCTTTTTATACTAATTTCAAGTACATATTGAAAGTTGAACATTCTCATGGTTCTCGCATATACATATCTTTTTACTGTTTGACTTTATGTATAAACTTATTTGGCATAGGTTTTTATATATATATATATATTTTTTTGTTGTTGTGAATTTTACTGCTTTACCTTTGCCCTTTTATTATACTCCTTACCATGGTATAAACCCTTGCGCACCTGAAACATCTGACAAACGCAATTTTAGTTCAAATGACCCAAAGGGTCAGTGTGAACTATTGCCATCATTTGATGACCGTCGTCCGTCCGTCCGTATGTCCGTTCGTCAACTTTAACATTTTCATCAACTCTTCTGAAACCACTGAAGCAAATTCAACCAAACTTTACAGGACTGATGTATGGAAGGTCCTATACAAAGATTGCTCATTTCGTTCTGATCCGACAAAAAACATGGCTGCCAGCGCGAAACTTACATTTAACATCAGACCCTATGGGACCACATCATTTTCGTCAACTCCTATGTAACCACTGAAGCAAAGTCAAATTCAAGTCAAATTTACAGGAATGATGTATGGAAGGCCCTTTACAGAGATTATTTATTTCTTTTCGATCCGACAAAAAACATGGCCACGAGCGCGGAACTTATATTCAACATTGGACTCTATAGGAAAAACGTCATTTTCATCAACTCCTCTGAAACCACTGGCGCAAATTCAACCAAACTTTACAGGTATGATGTACGAAAGGTTTTTAACAATGGTTGCTCATTTCGTTTGAATCCGACAAAACATGGCCTGCAGTGCAGAACATAATTCAGTAACATAGGAGCCTGGTATGAGAAAAACATCTTCCCTGAAACTTTTAAAGCACATTTCACTAAATCAACTGAAGGTCCTTTGCAAAAATTACTCATTTCAATAGGATCAGACAAAAAAACATGGGTGCTAATGGAGAACATAGCTTAACATTAAACCCCATTGGTAAAAAACGTCATTTTTGGTCATGCATGGCATAGAAGCATTTTGTCAGGTAAGCGATACAGGCTCAGTCTCTGAGACTCTAGTTATTATTTACGAACTACAGTGAAAAATGATTGCATGTAAACATGAACAAACCTACACGTAACGTTAAATACGTTTTCAATATATATTCATGTTCCGAGATACATTTGTCTTAAAACTTGACCAAATGTGAATGACTGATTAATATATCGGGGATGTTATTTTTTGGAAAAATTGTTTGCATACAAACAAGTATCAACATGCAAGAATCGGTGAACGCAACAGTCATTCAACAGGGAAACATACCGATTTCTTTGATCGAATGTAGCTTTGTTTGTCCATATTTGAATTATCAGTCTTATAAGTGGAAAACAAAATATTCACAACTGAAAGATATTACAGTCAAAATAACAATTTTATAAAAATTTTACGGTATTCAATGAACAGTTTTCTGTATTTCTGTATTTCTGTTTTCTGTTTTCTGTTTTATTTTGGCCTACTGTAGTTAACAATATGTCTAAATAATCAAAGATTCGTATAAAGGTGAGAAGTACCTTTAAAAGCTGCCACACGGAGAAGTTTGAGTTATTCCTAAAATACCAGCAATAGCCATTATTATGACGAAAATGCGGGGATATTGTTTTGGTCCCGTCCGTCCGTCCGTCTGTCTGTAGATGGACCTTGTTAGTGGAACTCCTCGCTCAATTTGGATTTAGTGTTTTAATTTTGTTATAGAATTGTTGCATATATGCTGCAGATGCGCAATAAGCTTTCGGATTTTTGATATTGGTCTTGGTGCAAACAAGGGGCCCCAAAATTTCCTGAAAGTGTCAAAGACTCTACCTAGCAGCAATAGCGTTAGGATTTGTTTCGATTAGGGCAATCATTTTCACCAATTGGATTTTCAAAATAATTGATTCCAAATTTGGTAAATTTTCTGAAAGTCTCAAAGACCACTCATTTGTGGAAATTCTACCTAGTAACCGTATATCCTTGTATACTTTCTTAGTAAAAATAGTGACTATCAATAATTTGATTTTAAAAATGTTGAGGAAAATTACCCCAAGGGTCTATAACGACTGTTTTCTGTGTCAAACAGATGAGTGCGGGGATGGCCATCTTTTCTGGTGGCACCACTTCTAGTTTAGCAGTGAAGTATAAACCAAAAAAAATGTAAAATATAAAAAGAATCAACAATATTTTATCAACTCATTTGTTTATCTGCACTGATGAGACATAAATTGTCGAAATGCGGATATGCAGAAAATAAATTGACAGTAACTACGGTGTTTTGCTATTTATAGATATAATTCTTTTTCACGATATATTATCTGCAGTGATGATTAGGGTCAGGTTTTAAAAAATGGATTCGTGTATGCCTTTGTAGGCACAATGTAAAAGTAAATCATACTTGTTACGTTGATGTTTGCAGATTCATTTTATTTCACCAGAGCACAAATTTTTTTGCAAAATAGTTTCTCTGATGCGTCACGTGCTTATGTCTAAATTGTTTCTATGACGTGTATTTTATAATGTATCCTACGGTTCTTTGTACTTTACTAGTTCGTTTCACTTCACATTCATAAACCATCATAATGTCTTTGATATTTGGAGTGATGTTTTTGGTTGGCTGATTTCTTTAAACGGTAGTTTAGTTTTCCGAAATTATGCATTTATTTTTTCTATTGTTCGTTTTTGCCATTTTTAAAACACATTTACCTTGATGTGAAGCAACCAGTGTTACATATGTTTCTTATTGTATTTGCATACATTGTTTTATTATATTGACAGAAAGAAAATAAGTAGGATATTTGAACGAAAATGAAGCCTTCATTAGTACTGATTTTTGTTTCATTATCAGTTAATATATATGTTAGTTTTGCAATTGGATCACAAGGAACAGGGGGTAAGAAAATATCTATTACTAAATTTTCTGAAAAGTTTGCCATAAAACAACAATTTTCTAACATTAAAAACATCGCTCTGTTTACAAAATTTCACTTTGACAAGCTCAAGTGTGCTTTTGAAAAATTTAGTTGATCCACAATGCTGATATTGGGGTATGCTCTTTTTATTTTGTCAGTTTTGGTGTACTTATTCATGTGAGAATTTGTCATATATGAATGCACTATCAAAATTCATCATTTGGTTTTAATGAAACTATTTTTCTGGCCATTTGTATATATATATTGCCCACATCCTCGATTGCACTTGACAAGTTCTCTTACAATCAACTCGACGAGGGCCCTGTGATCGTTTATATGTTGTATTGTCTATTGGTCCCTTTGTCGGGCACTGGGTGACAGTGTTTGTAAGAATAATTTGCCCGATATGTTATGCACGTTGATGACCCCGCATCCATGTCAAAATGGATAAATTGATGAAGTGTTGTTGAACATTTAGCAAGTGGACTCCGCTCAAACCGGTGCTATGGGCTGTCTTGACTTCAATACGAAGAACGACAATGAATCGAAAGTGTTGTTCCATTTGCTTAATCTTACCACGTATTTATAGGGCTTTTGTCCTATGCACATTTCCTCCATATCCCTTTTTTTGTTCATGGAACTGAAATGAAACATTTTATAGATTGATACGCTTTACAAATAGCATCACTGAAACTGATTGAGAAAATTACTATTCTTAATCAACTACACTTTTAGTAAATTGGTTCCCGTCATAAGATATTCATAATTAACATTATTTAATTATTGCATTCAAAATATTGAAAATCAGCTATATTTTTGAATCTCAGCCTTTTTTGCGCATGTTTCATTGAAATATAACAACAAAAGATGTTAAAGAATTTAATGTTCTAATGTTCTAAAAACGAATTTGTCCGATTTTATCAAATTCTTACACGTTGTGTTCCACGTTGTGATCTTTCCATAAGGTTTCGGGTCTTTTTATACTAATAAGTAAAGTAAAGACTTAGAGTTACATATAATGTAGCTCATTGCAGTTAACAATACGTGTACCTATAATAAATTAGGAGCTCAGTGACTGAGCCTGAATCGCTCATCTGACAAAATGCTTCTTATTTAATCCATGTCTATGCTGATGACCAAAAATGATGTTTTCCCCACGGGTCTAATATAAAACTATAGTTTGGTTATATAATGGCTTTCAGAAAAGATCATCAAATAAGTTTTTCCCTTAGGGTCCGATGTAAAACTATGTTCCATACTGGGAGCAATATTTTTGTCAGATACAACCGAAACCAAATGAGCAATCTTTGTACGGAAGCTTCTATACGTCATTGTAATTCAGCTTTATTAAATTTGCTTCAATAATTTCAAGTTGACGAAATAACTAAATACCGAAGTTACTGTGAATTTAACTTCTGCATATGCGCATTTCGACAACTTATGTCTCTTCAGTGTAGATAAAATCTAAACGTTTGGAAGACCATAAACTCAAAGATATGTAAAAACTGATAGAGAACAAATAACCAATATGATCTAAATATAAAGCCAAAATCACCTAAGGACAGAGCTCTGCATGAGGGAGATACTCCTTAGTTTTGATCAATTTTACAAAATTTAGATATTGTAAGGTTTCAAATATAATCGGCTTTCGGGTCAGCACGGAAGTACTGACTACTGGGCTGGTGAATACCCTCGGGGACTAACAGTCCACCAGCAGTGGCATCGACCCAGTGGTAACAAATAACTAAATACCGAAGTTACTGTGAATTTAACTTCTGCATATGCGCATTTCGACAACTTAT
>MJUU01073547.1:8255-23179 GCA_002080025.1 Modiolus philippinarum | reverse complement strand
CTTCAGCGGTTTTAGAGAATAAGATGAAATGTGATTTTTCTCTTAGGGTCCATATATTGAACAGAAATTCCACGTAGGAGGCCTTGTTTTTCATTGGATTTTGAATGAAATGAGCAATTTTTGTATAGGACCATTCATGCATCATGTCTGCAAAGTTTGGTTGAATTTGCTGCAGCAGTTTTAGGGACAAGATTTTTCCAATTGGGTTCATTGTTGGACCGTAGTGCCGCGATGGTTGCTATGTTGTCGGATTGGAACTAAATAAGCAATATTTGTAAAGGAACCTTCTATACATCATTTATGTAAAGTTTTGTCAAATTTGGTCTCAGAGAAGAATATGAAAAAAAAACTTTCCAAAGGGTCCAATGTTAAACCTAAGTTTCGCGCTGGCTGCCGTGTGTTTTGTTGGATAAGAAAAAAATGAGCAATCTTGGTGAAGGACCTTTCATACATCAATCCTGTAAAGTTTGGTTGAATTTGCTGCAGATGATGAAAATGGGATTTTTCATAAGGTCCAATATAAAACCTAAATTCAGCACTATCAGCCATGTTTTTCGTCGGATCTTTGTAGGGAATCACAATATATAATTCCTGAAAAGTTTGGTTGAATTTGCTTCGATGGTTTCAAAGAAGAAGATGAAAATGTATTTTTTTCTCATAGGGTCTAATGTTAAACCTAAGTTCCGTGCTGGCAGCCATGTTTTTGTCGGGTCAGAACGAAATGATCAAACATTGTGGAGAAACTTCCACACATCATTCTTGTAAAGGTTGGTTGAATATGCTTCAGTGGTTTCAGAAGAGAAGATTAAATTTTATTTGACTATAGGATCAAATGTTAGACCAAGGTTCAGCGCTGGTGGCTATGTTTTTTGTCGGATCAATATGCAAAATGAGCAACCTTTGTAAAGGACCTTGCATACATCGGAACGGCAAAAAAGGCGGGAAAATAAAAGTCATCGAATATCGATGAAACTTTACAGGAAGGTTGCTTAGCACATGAGGGATTGGTTTCTGGTCTCAAAAAATGCTCAGAACTGAATAAAACTCAGCAGACAGGTTGCATAGGTTGCGTGCAAGTGATTTGTAGCCGTGATTTCTGATTTGGGGGTTCGTTTGGGAGACTTTTGTATCAGCATCCTGATACAATTATAAATTTTTATACTCCTTATCATGGTATAAACCCTTGCGCACCTGAAACATGTGACTAACGCATTTTTAGCTCACCTTACCAAAGGGTCAATGTGAACTATTTCCATCACTTGGTGACAGTCCGTCTGTCCGTCCGTATGTCCGTCTGTTTACTTTTTACATTTTCATCAACTCCTCTGAAACCACTAAAGAAAATTCAACCAAACTTTACAGGATTGATGTATGGAAGGTCCTAAGCAAAGGTTGCTCATTTCGTTCTGATCCGACTAAAAGACGTTGCTGCCAGCGCGGAACTTACATTTAACATCGGATATTTTGGGAAAACATCATTTTCGTCATCTCCTCTGAAACCACTGAAGCAAATTCAACCGAACTTTACAGGAATGATGTATGGAAGGCCCATTACAGAGATTGCTTATTTCTTTTCGATCCGACAAAAAACATGTCCGCCAGCGCGGAACTTATATTTAACATTGGACATTGGGAAAAAATTATTTTCATCAACTCCTCTGAAACCACCGAAGTAAATTTATCTAAACTATACAGGAATGATGTATGGAAGGTCCCTAGCAAAGATTGCTCATTTCAGTCTGATCCGACAAAAACATGCTCGTCAACGCAGAACTTATATTTAACATTGCACTCTATGGGGAAAACGTCATTTTCATCAACTCCTCTGAAACCACTGACACAAATTCAACCAAACTTTACAGGCATGATGTACGAAAGGTCCTTAACAATGATTGCTCATTTCGTTCGAATCCGACAAAAACATGGCCTGAAGTGCAGAACATAATTTAGTAACATAGGAGCCTGATGTGAGAAAACATCCTTTTTTTCATCTTCCCTGAAACTTTTAAAGCAAATTTAACTAAATGCATAAAAGGTCCTTTGCAAAATTTTTCATTTCCATAGGATCAGACAAAAAACATGGGTGCCAACTGAGAATAAAGCTATACAATAGACCCAATCGGTAAAAAACATCATTTTTGATCATGCATGGCATAGAAGTATTTTGTCAGTTGAGCGATACAGGCTCAGTGTTTGAACTTCTAGTTATTATTTACGAACTAATGATTGCATGTAAACATGAACAAACTTACATGTAACGTTAAATACGTTTTGAATATAACTTGATCCGAGATACTATTGTCTTTGAACTTGACCAAATGTGAATGACTGATTAATAAATCTGGGATGTTATTTTTGGGAAAAAAAATGTTTGCTTACAAACAAAAAAGTATCAATATGCAAGAATCAGTGAACTCAACAGTCATTCAACAGGGAAACATACCGATTTCTATGCTCGAATGTAGCTTTGTTTGTCCATATTTAAATTATCAGTCTATTAAGTGGAAAACAAAATATTCACAACCGAAAGAGATTATAGTCAAAATAACAATTTCATAAAAGTTTTACTGAATTTCTATATTTCTGTTTTCTGTTTTCTGTTTTATTTTGGCTTACTGTAGTAAACAATATGTCCTAATAATCAAAGATTCGTATAAAAGGGAGAAGTACCTTTCAAAGCTGTCACAAGAAGTTTGAGTTATTTCTAAAATACCAGCAATGGCCATTATTTAGCATTGAAAACTGTAGAATATAAAAAGAATCAAAAATGAATTGTCAACTCATAGATATAATTCTTTTTCACGATATATTATCTGCAGAGATAATTAGGGTCAGGTTATATAAAAAATGGATTCATGTATGCCTTTGCAGGCACAATGTAAAAGTAAATCATACTTGTAATGACTTGTAATGTTTTTGTTTGCAGATTTATTTGGGCACCAATCTCACAACTCATAACATTTTGTTATTAAAGAAAAATCGTGATGATAATATCCTGTTATGAGTGATGTTATTGAGGTCAGCGCTTCGAAATGCAAGTACCAACATTTGTCATTATATAACCGGTCAAGTACTGTTGTTTTTTTAAAATCGGAGAATGTAGTTCGATCGCTATCAAGACCAAGAAGATATACATGTAAAAAATTTATGAAATGGTCCAGTACTTTTTGCTGAATTACTGTTTTTGTTGTCTTCAACTTGTCAAATTTTTGACAAACGGTCCGAAATCTGTCTTTTTCTCAAAATAAGGTATATGCCATACTTATATTGATATATGTCACATTGTAATATTTAAATATTTGTCTGGAAATATTCCTTTGACATTAATAAAGATAATATTTTATATGATATGATATATTTTGTGAATTGTTAAGAGTTATGATATCAGGTTATGAGTTATGGGATGCGTTATGAGTGATGTGACCAAGGGATGAAGTAAAGTCGCCACTTCAGAATATATATTTAAAATCGACAGTTATAGTTTCACTATAATTTTACAAAACATTCCGAAGATTTTGTAATTTCTATAGATTTGTCTGCAGTAACTGTTGTTTACAGGCAGAACTCAAAACTGTTCTGACCCGGGTTCCTGAGTTTTCAGAAAATCATGACTTATTGCATATAAACAGCATAAATTGTCTATTTTATTAATATTTTCATTTTATGCTTGGTAGGTTAAAAACTTTTTCCATTTGAAGCAAATGTAAATGTTATAATTGTGAATTTCTACGTGTGGTGAAATCTTTTTAATCAGAAATAGAACCAAATATCAATGTAGTGAATCGAGAGAGTAAATCGAGTTTCAGAACTATGCACAGATGTGTGTACCATCGTATCGACCATAAAAGCAGTTTTGTTTAATTTGCAAAAAAACGTCTAGCATAAAACGAACCTATAACAAAAACAGAAGGTACTGGAAATTTAGTTTCTACATGTGTCCATTTTTTCGACATCTGAAGAGACATAAGTTGTCGAAATGCACACATGCAGATACTTAATAAACAGTAACTTCGGCATTTTGTTTCTTATGTATCTTCAGTGCAGATCAAATCAAAAATTTGGAAACCCATAACCCAAAATACGTGTAAAAGCTGATAGAGAACAAATTACAAATAGGATCTAAGTAGAAAAGCCAAAATCACTTAAGAATAGAGATATGAACGAGAGAGATCCTCTTTAGTTTATTTTTTTTTTAACTAAAATTTAGATATTGTATAAAGTTTCCGAATTAAATCAGTTTTCAGGCCAGCAGCAAAGTGCTGGCAACTGAAAGGATAAATGCCGACGGGGACTAACACTCCACCAGAAGAAGCATCGACTGCGAATTTACATGTAGTTTCTGTATGTATCCATTCCGACATCGAATGATCAAATAGCGCTCTTTATATCATAATACAATGAATTTCTGAAAATTAATAAGATCTCTATATAAGATACATTATTTATTAGTTAATGTAAATTTTTCTGATATAAACCTCCGAAGATTATTCTAAAGTAAGTGAGAACCGAACCGTCGGTCAAAAGAACGAACAATCCATGGATAAGGGCAACATCATCATCACCAAGAAACAAGGACACAACATGAAGATCAACATGAGTACATGACAAAAAGAAAAATGAAGACACACATGCAGATGGACAGAATGGAGTTATAATTCATGTACTAATATTGACAAGATTACATATATATATATATATATATATATTTAATTCCGATAGGGTTCGTCCGGGAAACAGATATTTTAATAGAATAAAATGGTCATCTTTATAAAGTTTAGGATCGAATATAACTTGACAACTTAGTGCATCTGCTTTCTCTCGTCCTCGAAGGACGAAAAATTTTCGTTTTCTTCTGTTTTTCCCATCATTGAGGGCCATATCACCAATAATTTAACCGTTCTATCTCCTTTTCCTCTTTTGGGATATTCAGCTTGTTTTATTATAATATAGCTTTATTCAGTAAGAGAGAGAGAGAAAGAGTAGTTTTGGGGTAAAGCACCTTTAAAATTTTGCAATAGAAACATAGAGGGTATTTTACTATTTCACCATTTCGTTTTGCTCATACCATAAATGTACAGTAATTATGAGTATTGAATGAAAACATTATTTCACTGTCCTGAATATTTCAGGACAAGACGGAGATCAATAATACAAATGATTGCATGCTGTATAGCATTTATCTTTACGCAATCATTTGCAATGAATAAGCTTCATAAAGTATTTGTTTTACATCCAGGGTATAGGCGTACTTAACAAATGAACATGCAGTAATGTCTTGCCGGAATTTCAATGGTTCGTATTGGAAAATTAAAGTGAAGCAATAACTAAATTTGAATAAATAACTCTTAAAATAATTTCGTCACTTTTCGTCCTTTGGTCACATCACTCACAACGCATCCCATAACTCATAACCTGATATCATCACGCATAACAATTCACGAAATCTATAATATCATATAAAATTTTATCTTTATAATAGTCAAAGCAACATTCAAGACTAAGTGACATATATCAAAATAAGTATGGCATATACATGATTTTGAGAAAAAGACAGATTTCGGACCGTTTGTCAAAAATTTGACAAGTTGAAGCCAACAAAAACAGTAATTCAGCAAAAAGTACTAG
Source organism: Modiolus philippinarum (assembly GCA_002080025.1). Taxonomy (NCBI): domain Eukaryota; kingdom Metazoa; phylum Mollusca; class Bivalvia; order Mytilida; family Modiolidae; genus Modiolus; species Modiolus philippinarum. The sequence continues at coordinate 17,554 of MJUU01073547.1, read as the reverse complement.
ACCATTTAATAATTTTTTTACATGTATATCTTCTTGGTCTTGATAGCGATCGAACTACATTCTCCGATTTTTAAAAACAACAGTACTTGACCGGTTATATAATGACAAATGTTGGTACTTGCATTTCGAAGCGGTGACCTCGATAACATCACTCATAACAATATATTATCATCACGATTTTTCTTTCATAACAAAATGTTACGAGTTGTGAGATTGGTGCCCGTGTTTTATTTAACCATGGCATAAAATGTGTTGCAAAATAGCTCTCAAGGTCAAAAGCAACATATGAAGATATATGGACCAGTGAGCTATATTTTATAGCGATTATACTTCAAATATGGTGTAAATTGATTTTTAATTTTGTCATGTGATCATGTCTTGATTATTTCTTCAAATGTCATGTGATAATGTCTAGATTGTTTTTCTTACGTGTCACGTGATCATGTCTAGATTTTTTATCTAACGTGACACGTGATTATGTCTAATCTATGACGTGTATTTTATAATGTATTAGAACAAAATGACGGCATGGTACTTTACCAGTTCGCATCACTTTCACATTTATAAACCATCATAATGTCTTTGATATTTGGAGTGATGTTTTTGGTTGGCTGATTTCTTTAAACAGTAGTTTAGTTTTCAAATTATGCAGTTGTTTTTTTCTGAAAGGGTAAATGCCGACGGGGACTAACACTCCACCAGAAGAAGCATCGACTGCGAATTTACATGTAGTTTCTGTATGTATCCATTCCGACATCGAATGATCAAATAACGCTCTTTGCATCATAATACAATGAATTTCTGAAAATTAATAAGATCTCTATATAAGATACATTATTTATTTGTTAATGTAAATTTTTCTGATATAAACCTCCGAAGATTATTCTAAAGTAAGTGAGAACCGGACCGTCGGTCAAAAGAACGAATAATCCATGGATAACGGCAACTTCATCATCACCAAGAAACAAGGACACACCATGAAGATCAAAATGAGTACATGACAAAAAGAAAAATGAAGACACACATGCAGATGGACAGAATGGAGTTATAATTCATGTACTAATATTGACAAGATTACATATATATATATTTAATTCCGATAGGGTTCGTCCAGGAAACAGATATTTTACTGGAATAAAATGGTCATCTTTATAAAGTTTAGGATCGAATATAACTTGACAACTTAGTGCATCTGCTTTCTCTCGTCCTCGAAGGACGAACAATTTTCGTTCTCTTCTGTTTGTCCCGTCATAGAGGGCCATATCACCAATAATTTAACCGTTCTATCTCCTTTTCCTCTTTTGGGATATTCAGCTTGTTTTATTATAATATAGCTTTATTCAGTAAGAGAGAGAGAGAGAGTAGTTTTGGGGTAAAGCACCTTTAAAATTTTGCAATAGAAACATAGAGGGTATTTTACTATTTCACCATTTCGTTTTGCTCATACCATAAATGTACAGTAATTATGAGTATTGAATGAAAACATTATTTCACTGTCCTGAATATTTCAGGACAAGACGGAGATCAATAATACATATGATTGCATGCTGTATAGCATTTATCTTTACGCAATCATTTGCAATGAATAAGCTCCATAAAGTATTTGTTTTACATCCAGGGTATAGGCGTACTTAACAAATGAACATGCAGTAATGTCTTGCCGGAATTTCGATGGTTCGCATTGGGAAATTAAAGTGAAGCAATAACTAAATTCGAATAAATAACTCTTAAAATAATTTCGTCACTTTTCGTCCCATGGTCACATCACTCACAACGCATTCCATAACTCATAACCTGATATCATCACGCATAACAATTCACGAAATCTATAATATCATATAAAATATTATCTTTATAATAGTCAATTACAAAAACAGGAAAACAGCAAACACCTACAATGGCCAGGAACTACAATCACATGCCACAATTTACAAGCAAACTGCACCAGAAAAACAATAATGAAAACAAAAGACAAACATAAATAACGATAGGAACTCGGGATAGCCGGACTTGGTACCGGCACCAGCAAAAGCCAGTGGTAGGGTTAAACCGGTTTATTTGTACCCAAACCTCCTCTTTCTCTATCCCGTTTCCCTATAGTATCATAAACACGAGAATAAAACCCAATACAGGTAGACTACTAACTCAATGACCACTGTCTTGGAACAGAAAAAGCATAAGACAAAATGTAATTTTGAAAGAAGGGTCAAAGAGTGCTCGCCGCTAAACTGCCGGCTAGCTCAAGGAATCTAGTCTGCTGGTAAAACACTGTCGCACTACGGAAGAAAAATCAAACTCAAAACTTCCCGAAGGGTTTTGTAATGAGTCTTTATGTATTTCAGCAGACATCGGCAGTATCAGTGAGAGGCCAGTATATATGTAAAGTCTTCAGGTCACTGGAATCCAAAGCCAATTTAACGGATTTGTTCAGAATATCTCGTCGATATCCACTATTACGTAAAGAATGTAAGTTACGTCCCAGTTTTTCTGGATTATTAATCAGTTTTTGACATCATTTTTTAACAACATTTCCATAAAATCGAGGATGAGAAATGCCCTTTGTTATTAGCTGTTTCCGAGTCACGTCATATCTAGATATCAAATGTTCATATCTTCTGTAAAACTTCTTAAAAGTATTTAATAATTTATGAAATCTGTAACCTTGTTGTAAAAGTTTGGATGTGAGAGTAAGGTTACGCTCATTAAAATCACCAAGGGTGGAAAGCAACATTTCAAGACCAATATTTAGATATTACAAAGTGACATATATCAAAATAAGTATGGCATATACATGATTTTGAGAAAAAGACAGATTTAGGACCGTTTGTCAAAAATTTGACAAGTTGATGCCAACAAAAACAGTAATTCAGCAAAAAGTACTAGACCATTTAATAATTTTTTTACATGTATATCTTCTTGGTCTTGATAGCGATCGAACTACATTCTCCGATTTTTATAAACAACAGTACTTGACCGGTTATATAATAACAAATGTTGGTACTTGCATTTCGAAGCGGTGACCTAGATAACATCACTCATAACAGGATATTATCATCACGATTTTTTTGTCATAACAAAATGTTATGAGTTAAGAGATTGGTGCACAAAATGAGTTGCAAAATATCTCTCAAGGTCAAAAGCAACATATGAAGATATATGGACCAGTGAGCTATATTTTATAGCGATAATACTTCAAATATGGTGTAAATTGATTTTTAATTTTGTCATGTGATCATGCCTAGATGGTTTCTCTTATATGTCATGTGATCATGTCTTGATTATTTCTTCAAATGCATGTGATAATGTCTAGATTGTTTTTCTTACGTGTCACGTGATCATGTCTAGATTTTTTATCTAACGTGACACGGGATTATGTCTAATCTATGACGTGTATTTTATAATGTATTAGAACAAAATGACGGCGTGCTGCGGTTCTTTGTACTTTACCAATTTGCATCACTTTGACATTTATAAACCATCATAATGTCTTTGATATTTGGAGTGATGTTTTTGGTTGGCTGATTTCTTTAAACAGTAGTTTAGTTTTCAAATTATGCAGCTGTTTTTTGTCTATTATTCGTTTTCACCATTTTTAAAACACATTTACCTTGATGTGATACAACCAGTATTACATATGTTACTTATTGTATATTATTATATTGAGAGAAAGAAAATTGGTAGAATATTTCAACGGAAATGAAGCCTTTATTAGTACTGATTTTTGTCTCATTATCAGTGAATGTTAGTTTTGCAATTGGATCACGAGGAACAGGGGGTAAGAAAATATCTATTTCTAAATTTTCTGAAAAGTTTGCCATAAAACAACAACTTTCTAACATTAAAAACATGTTTCTGCTTACAAAATCACACTTTGTCAGGCTCTTAGAGTGGTTTTGAAAAATTTATTTGATCCACAATGTTGATATTGGGGTATGCTCTTTTAATTTTGCCAGTCATGGTGTACTTATCCTGTGAGAATTTCTCATATTTGAATACACTATCAAAATTCATCATTTGGCTTTAATTAAACTATATTTCTGGACATTTGTATATAATATTTATTATATTGCCCACATCCCCCGATTTAACTTGACAAGTTTTCTAACAATCAACTCGACGAGAGCCCTGTGAACGTTTATATATTGTATTGTCTTTTGATCCCTTTGTCGGGCACTGGATGACAGTGTTTGTAAAAATACTTTGCCCGATATGTTATGCTCGTTGACGACCCCGTGACTTCAAGATAAAGAACGACAATGAGAGCATTGTTCCATTTGCTAAATCTTACATGTACAGTATTTATAGGGATTTTTTCATATGTACATTTCCTCCATATCTCTTTTTTTGTACATGAACTGAAATGAAACATTTAATAGATTGATACGCTTTACAAATAGCATCACTGAAACTGATTGAGAAAATTACCATTTTAATCAACTACACTTTAAGTGAATTGGTTCCCCGTCATAACATATTCATAATTAACATTATTTAATTATTGCATTTAAAATATTGAAAATCAGCTATATTTTTTAATGTAAGCCGTTTGTGCACGTTTCATTGTTCTAATGTTCTAAAAACAAATTTGTCAGATTTTATCAATTTTTTTCGATAAGGTTTCTGGTCTTTTTATATTAATAGGTAAAGTAAAGACCTAGAGTTACATATAATGTAGTACATTGCAGTTAACAATACGGGTGCCTATAATAAATTAGGGGCTCGGGGACTTGGCCTGAATCGCTCATCTGACAAAATGCTTATTTAATCCATGTCTATGCTGATGACCAGAAATGATGTAGTTCCCCTAGGGTCTAATGTAAAGCTATAGTTTGGTTATTTAATGGCTTTCAGAAAACATCATCAAAATAAGTTTCACCCTTAGGGTCTGATGTAAAACTATATTCCGTACTGGCGGCAATGTTTTTGTCAGTTACAACTGAAACAAAATGAGCCATCTTTGTACGGGAGCCTATTAACATCATTCTAAATCAGCTAGGTTAAATTTGCTTTAATAATTTCAAGATGACGATAATGATTAATTTCCTTTAAGGTCCAATATTAATTTATGTTCAGCACTGACTGACATGTTTTTATCAGATCGGAATGAAATGAGCAATCTATAGTAAAGGACCTTCCGTACATAATTCGTGTAAAGTTTGGTTGTATTTGCTTCAGCGGTTTCAGAAGAGACGAGAATGTGATTTTGCCTAAGTTGTCCAATGTTAAACTGAAATTCCGCGTAGGATGCCTTGTTTTTCATGGGAATTTAATGAAATGAGCAATCTTGTGAATGACCATTCATACATCATGGATGCAAAGTTTGATTGAATTTGCTCTAGCAGTTTTAGAGAGAAGATGAAAATATGATTTTTTTTCCAACTGAGTTAAATTTTGAACCTAAGAGCCGCGCTGGTCGCCATGTTTTTAGTCGGATCGGAACTTAATGAGCAATTTTTGTGAAAAAAAAAATCTTCCATACACCATTCCCTTGCTTCGTGAGTCTCAGAGATGAATATGATAATAAGCTTTTTTTCATAGGGTCTAATGTTAAACTCATTAAGTTCCGCGGTGGCGGCCATGTTTTTCGTCGGAACATAACAAAATAAACAATCATGGTGAAGGACCTTATATACATCATTCCTGTAAACTTTGGTTGAATTTGCTGCAGCGGTTTCAGAGGAGATGATGAAAATAGGGTCCAATGATAAACCTAAGAGTTAAGCATTGGCAGCATGTGTTTATTTCTAAAATGAGCAAAACATGTAAAGCACCTCCCATACATCATACCTGTAAAGTTTGGTTGAGTTTGCTTTGGCAGTTTCAGGGCAGATGAAAATGTGCTTTTTCCTATAAGGTCAACTAATGTTAAAACCTAAATACCAGCGCAGAACATTTTAAGTTTAAGGGGGTAGACCCTGATAGGCCTAAAATTTTCCACCCGTTTAATTTTTTTTCAATATTTTCAGTATTAAAACTACAGAATGATGTTCATGTCAACATAAAGCAATTTTACAGTCCTGTTTTCTGTCTAGATAGTGGTCATCACAGATACCATGTTTCTCCATATTATTTGGTCCGTTCAAGGCTTGATTTTGGTGTATAGAATTAGCTCTAATCAAATTTGTTTTTGATATAAAATATTATAGTTTAACCATGTGTGAAATTAAGTTTGAATAATATTAGTAAATTTTAATAGTTTGAACTGAAATATAAGACTGTCATATAAAGGTATTCTGAACAGAATATGCTGAATTTTTTCTGTAGTTTGATCAGTTTGAAACACTTCTTGTAAAATAACTCAGTCGTTTAATGTTCACCAAAAACTGAGAGTAGAAAGCAAATTAATATATTTAAGATATATTTAAATTCTAGAAAAATCCACAGTTCCATTTTTCTAAATTGAGAATTAAGTGTGTAAAAATCAATAAAATTATTTATCTCCTGTAAGTAGCCATTTTAACCGGAAATGACGCGTTGGAAGAGGGCAAGACCCCGCAAGGGTGTAGTCGGAAGGCATTTGAGCGCGCATGCGCGATCGGAAGTGAGCGTTGCCCCATGTGTGAACCGGAAGTAGCCCTATTTGAAGCCATATACGGCCATGTTGACCGGAAATGATGTGTTGGAATAACACTTGATCCCGCAGGGGTCCCGTATGACCTTACTACATTTTTCATTCAATTCATAGAGTAATTTTCCCCTTTCCCAACCAATTTCGTCTGCTATTTTTAGATTTCCCACCATTTTTCATCCAATTCTAAGAGTGATTTCCCTTTTTATTGTGTTGCCTGCTATTTTTTTGGTTTCCCGCCTAATTATCTCCCTTTTTCTGTTGCTATGGTAATATCCCTCCCATTTCCTCCTCCTTTTTACCTTTGTATCTATTCTTTATATGTTTGAGACATTCCCCATATATTTTACCCGTTTTGAAATTGTCCCGACATTTGTCCGCCATCTTGGACAGGAAGTGCGGACATGAGAGAAGACACCCCTGAGTTGACCACTTAGGAATTTTGTACACGCTCAATCCACCTGCGCAGAAAAACTGGAAACCGGAAGTGCGGACCTGAGAGAAAACACCCGGTGTCTTCTATCACGTCCGCGTCCAAAGTATATATATGGTGTACTATAGCTCAGGAACAGTCACCATGTTCTCCTGCTAGACGTGTGCAAAGCAGTTCACTGAAAAGAGAAGCCTGTTACGTCATTTGAAGAGCCACCTAGCGGACCAACATGCCTATACCTGTGACGAGTGTGGGAAAGACTTTGCCAGGAAGGAGGCCCGAGATAGGCATCAGAAGACCCACCAGCAAGAAGGCAGAAGTCGGAGCAGACCTAGAGCTGCAGTGTCTGTGACAAAGAGTTCACAAGAGCTGATAACAGAAGAAGACATGAGGCCCCTATCAACGACAAAAGGTTTACAAAGGACAGATCTCAACTATTCGAGTCGTGGGCATAACTTTGTTGTTGGACTGTGTTGTTGCTAGGGTCGACCAATCAAATGCAGTGATGTTGTGACTAACTCACTAACTGGCAGTTCCTTTGTGAAAAGATGACAAAATACTACATTATAATACAAAAATGTATTGGGGTATTTTTGTATTATGTATGCATGCACACAAAATTTTGTCTGTTTCCGTCCACATTTGATAACATTGTGTTTTCTTTAACACAGAAGCTGACGGTGGGGACAGATTTAATGAATCGGTTTTATTTCTAAAAAAGCGAACTGCTTGTCAAAATAAACAAACTGTCAATAGCTCATATTCAATACCATTTCGATTATTCTTGCTCTGCTTGATGTGGCATTATTTCACTAAATTAAAAAAATCACTTTAAATCGTTAACTTAAAACAAAATAGTGCAAAATATGAAAAATAACATGGGTCCCAGATCTAGTATGGTCAAGTCGGAGGTTGGAAGGCTTTGCTTTTTAGTTGTGTATGATAGAATTAAGCAACTGCGATTTGGACACGCATCCAAAATTTTAAGAACAATTGCCAGGACTACTTTAAACAAACTTTTTAGTAAGGGAACGGCTCATATTTAAACCGGATCAAGTCGCTTCTGAGGTCAAATCAAAACTGTTAAAATTATTATTCTTCTAAAATCGACTTTAAAAAATTTTTAAAATCTATATTAAAGTAGATAGAATTTTTTTTTGAGATATCAATATCTGAATATTTTGATACATATTAAACAAATTTTGAGTTACTATCATACAAAGACTTCACGGTAAATTAGCGTGCATGCTTTCACGGGATATCCTTTGAATGGTATCGGTTTACTAAATTTTCAGGAATTTTTACTCTATATTTGGCACATTTTATAACTGTGTGTTTTTTCAGTTGCACTGGAAATTATTATACTATCACAAAACTCATTTTATGCTTTAGCAGGCTAAAATATCTAAAAAATGTGGCTGTTCAAGATAATTAAACTAGAATCTCTGTATTCTTAGCATGTATCGCTCATATGGCGAAAACTAAAAAGTTTTTATTATAACGTTGTATGATAGAAGATGTATTCTGCTGGTGGCGATGTTTTCTATCGAACTTGCAATAACTCCTTCCAACTAGATGAAATGAGTAAGTTTTAGTTCGCCTCAACGAAGTTGAGGGGGACTATTGGAGTACCCCCGGCGTCCGCGTCCGCGTTTACGTCTACGTCCGCGTCCGCAATAGGGCATATATCTCTGCAACTATGCATGGTAGGGTCATCAAACTTTGTATGCAGGTGCATCTTGGACTATCTCACAGCCTCCAAGAAAATTGGGTCTCTCTGACCTATATTCTACGCTTGATAGATTTACATTCAAGTTTTCGGACGAGTTCAGAGCTCAGTCACTATACATGATAGGATCATGTAACCTGGTAAATGTATATAACTCTGATGGTAGGTCAACATCCAGGCAAAATTAGGTCACTTTTACCTATATTTTCCGCTTGATTGATTTACATCCAAGTTTTCGGACGATTTCAGATATCAGTCACTATACATGGTAGGATCATGTAACCTTGCATATGCATCCATCTCTGATGATAGATCAGCATCCAGGCAAATTGACGTCACGTTGACCTATATTTTCCGCTTGATTGATTTACATTCAAGTTTTTGGACGAGTTCAAATCTCAGTCATTGTACATGGTAGGATAACCTTGCATAGGCATGCATCCCTGATGGTACATCAGCATCCAAGCAAAAGTAGGTCACTTTGACTTATGTTTTACGCATGAGTGGTTTATGTTCAAGTTTTCGGACAAGTTCAGATCTTAGTCACTATACATGGTAGGATCATGTAA
>MJUU01073546.1:56640-76247 GCA_002080025.1 Modiolus philippinarum | reverse complement strand
TTGCATGAAGACATGTGTCTGCTTTAATGTAACTTACCCCTATTAATCATTAGTTAGTAAGTAAGTAGAAGCTAATTACCCACATGTTTAACAAATTAGCAAAAATACTGGTCAAATCAAGTTATTCTGAATAAAGGTTGAAACTATAGGCTCCTCAATCAAATAATTCTCGTTTGTTTCCTATTTTTGCTCAAAATGAAAGACAATTAAAACATAAAAGACAAAGTTAAAGGATTGTTAAAACACTTAGCCCTGTATATCATGCAACAACCAAATACTATCATTTAATTGCTTTCGAATTTCCGAAGCCCGGTTCCGAAGTAAACGATTCAAGGAAAGAACATAGAACTTCATATCAACAGTGACGATGACGGCGAGACATTGGTTAAAATTATGTGTATATGTTGCACGTTGGAAGAGAAATTGGGTCATCTTATAGCAACAACCCGAGTTTCACGGTTTTAAAAGTCAAGAAGACGTCTTCTTAGTATTACAGGATATGAATCAACCTTTATAATGTTTATTTTTTGAAGTCCAGACTTTATCCAATTCTTTGGCATATATATAAATTGAAACTTTTTATATCTTCATCATCACCAACAACAACACTTACAACATAAACGTAGCACTAATCAAAAAATTCAATTGAAAGACATCCAGCACATATCATGCTCTGAATAAAAAAAAATTCAAAGGTACGATATGATGTAATTAATCTAAACTTACCATGGACTTGCGAAAAACTTATGGATTATAAAAACGTGACAGCCAATTCAATTGCAAAATGGGCACTTAAATTACAAAAACTAGAGAACAGCAAACACCTACAATGGCCAGGAACTACAATCACATGCCACAATTTACAAGCAAACTGCACCAGAAAAACAATAATGAAAACAAGAGACAAACATAAATTACGATAGGAACTCAGGATAGCCGGACTTGGTACTGGCACTAGCAGAAGCCAGTGGTAGGGTTAAACCGGTTAATGGGTACCCAAACCTCCCTTTTCTCTATCCCGTTTCCCTATAGTACAATAAACATGCGAATAAAATCCAATACAGGTAGACTACTAACTCAATGACCACTATTTTGGAACAGAAAAAGGATATAACAAAACGTAATTTTAAAAGAAGGGTCAAAGAGTGTTCCCCGCTAAACTGCCGGCTAGCTCAAGGAATCTCGTCTGCTGGTATAACACTGTCGCACTACGGAAGAAAAATCAAACTCAAAACTCCCCGAAGGGTTTGGTAAAGAGTCTTCATGTATTTCAGAAGACATCGGCAGTATCAGTGAGAGACCAGTATATATGTAAAGTCTTCAGGTCACTGGAATCCAAAGCCAATTTAACGGATTTGTTCAGAATATCTCGTCGATATCCACTATTACGTAAAGAGTGTAAGTTACGTCCCAGTTTTTCTGGATTATTTATCAGTTTTTGACATTTTTAACAACATTTCCATAAAATCGAGGATGAGAAGTTCCCTTTGTAATTAATTGTTTGCGAGTCACGTCATATCTGGATATCAAATGTTCATATCTTCTGTAAAACTTCTTAAAAGTATTTAATAATTTATGAAATCTGTAACTTGTTGTAAAAGTTTGGATGTGAGAGTAAGGTTACGCTCATTAAAAACATCAAGGGTAGAACAAATGCGAGCGAATCGTACAATATCTAGATTTTATGTTCTGTTACAACATGTAAGCACTAAATACTAGAACATAAATATCTTGTAGCACTATATACTAATTTGTCATGATAAAAGCTTACACATTTGTCTGCATGTCTATTGCAGAAATGAAAGAAGAAAACCATTGATTTTTATAAACATTATATACAAATTATGTTAACGTGGATACAAAAAAGAATACAACATATCAAGCTACACCCACAATTCTTCTCTGTTTCTGCCGGTCGAAGTAGCTGGAAACAGATGAATCCAGTAGTGACTCGAACAGTTGCATTTGACCACGAATTTCTTTCAGCGTGTGCCGTGAGCGTGTTTATCTTCATGTTATTTCCATGATTCTTCTCCATGAGTATTCATCTGGCTGATAACCTTCCCAAGTTTTGCTGTCCAACCGTGAGTGCATGACTTGACAATGGTTCAAAGGTAAAGTAAAGAAACAAGTGGGTTTGTCTGATTCCTGTTTAATTCTATGTTTTCTGGTGAGAGAAAAAAATTGTCAAGCTCAGGCAATGACGGTCTCTTGGTTCCTGGTGCGTTGTATAAAACCTTCTCTGGGTCAATGTCAGTATTTGTACCAATACTTCTATCTCGTTGTTGCCGTGCATGGTTTAGTTTTATAGTCGATACATCATCACCTTGGTTATATTTCAGTTCCTATTCCTTAATCAATTTTAAAAATTGCTACCGTCTGTTTCTGAAACAGATGAAAATATAGTTTCCATAACGAGAACTAGTTGATTATGAAATTTCTCACATCGAGTTAAATAAATTTTGCAAATGTTTGAAAGCGAGGCTTGTCGAGCTTTTAAACATTTGAAAATTTATTTAACGAGATGTGAGAAATTTCATAATTAACGTGTTTAAGTTGTGGATACTGTTTCTCTAATGACTGGAGGAAAAACATCGAGGATTGTATCCCGAATAAATTTGGCGGGAAATGTCACGAAACTTGTTCTCCATTCTAGAGAGGAGAACAAATGTTTCTACACCGTTCAGGAAATGTGAAAACTGGATAGAAATTAGAGAAACAATTTTCCAAATTGGTTAAGCAATTGCTGAACCAATCTTAGAGTTTTACAACTCCGTAGTTGCTATCAAATAGTAAAATTGGTTCAACAATATGAATAGATGATTCTTACCACAGGAAATCTTCTGTCTTAATAGTTAGTGTGTGAGTACAGCTTGAGTTATTTGCAGTAATATAAATAGTTTATTACATTGGGCAATTTATTTCTCAAGAACTGCAAACAAAAGGTTAAAAATGCTAAATTGTTAGTTTAAAAGTATAATTCCTAATTTCCAATAATTTTTTTTTTTGATCTTTGGTAAATTTTAAAATATAATGTTTATTCATTTTCATTATTTTTCTGTAAAAATGGAAAAATGAAAAAAATAACAAGGGGTATCATAAATTTGATACATTTGTGTATAATTATTGCCCCTAAATAAATTAATACTTTCACGTTTTCCTCCCAAAAATGATCTTCATAATAAAAATTCAGGTACAAACATATAAAAATGTGCCAGAAATAGCATTATAAGATAAAATTTGAGTTCGTATCAAAGATAATAAAAAATATTTAGAAATATTTCCAAAAGTAAAATTAAGAATTTCCCCATCCTAAGAAAAAAATTTTTCATTACAAAGGCAGTTTTCTTTAGTACATCCACAATAAAGTTTCAGAAGATATCCAGAGGTGAGTATCAACTTTTGAAATTGTTGAACCAATTTTACAGATTGGTAGCAACTACGGAGTTGTAAAACTGTAAGATTGGTTCAGCAATTGCTTAACCAATTTGGAAAATTGCTTTCATCTGTTTCAGAAACAGATGGTAGCAATTTTTAAAATTGGTTAAGGAATATGAATTGAAATATAACCAAGGTCATGATGTATCGACTATAACGTAGTTCATTTGTAAATAATTTTCAAAAGGGGTCGGATACAAGTTGTCAAAACTTAGATCGTCCATTCCCAAATACAGAAATAACATTAAAAATATATAATTTGAGTCGTTCATGATTTATATAGTGTCAATTCCGGTGTCTAAAATGGTAAGCTGATTGATGATGTTCGAGTCGATCAATCTCTGATGAATGTTGAGGATCAGTGCATTTAGGAAATGCCCTTTAACTTTTTTTTTGTCATAGTCTGAATCTGATGGTTAGCTAATCTTGGCATCTTTGCTGTGCTAATGTTCCTTTTGCAACCAAGGTCCGGCTGTCCCCTTCTTTTGGTAGATTTTTTTTACTGTCCTCTACACTGGAATTGAGGTTTCGAACGGACATGGACATCTTTCTTCAGAACAACTAATGAGAGGTATCTGCCATATTAGGAATGACTACAGTGTGTTGTTATGAGTCCATACACGCATGAACAACTTGGTCAGTGCCAGTGACCTTATGATTCTATGGTCTTCTATGTCTATGTCACAGCGACATGTAATTTCGAAACTGATCTGACGCAACAGTCTAGTCGTTACTGAACTACCTTTGACCCGCCTTACACATTGCCTGTTATATTTATAATGTTGAAGTAACTCTCAATGCTTCCATGAACAATTGGTCTAATGTGATATTTATTCTGTACAACATTATGGTAAAAGAAACACATGGGAGCTTTAAAACCTATCTGACATGGAACAGATACACATAGGACAACGTTGTGTTTAGTATATGTGATGTAAACCTTTATACCAAAAACCAATAGATTGAAAAAAAAGCAATGTTAATCATACATGGCACAAATATTAACGAATATTTGCTTTGTCAATGCTGACCATTTAACATAGGTGGGATATCCAGAGAATAATGCAAGCAACTTATTTGGAAACGTAAAAAAGAATTAGCTGGCAATAGAATACCTTATGAACAAAAAATGCATGAATTACATATAGATTGGATGAATACTAAAGTTAATGAGTCAGATCCAGAGGATTTTTCCAGACTCGCCGATACATTTTCGCTAAAATCTATCTGTGATAACAAAGCTGGCAGGTCTAAAGCACCAGGATAGTTTACTATCCTGGTGCTATTTAGTTTTACTATTTAGTTTTACTATAAGTTTGATAGCAGCTGGAGGGTTTAGAATAGTTTGATACTACCATTGGATGGATACCAAAGCTGGTGGATCAAATCCAGAGGATTTTTGAGACTCGTCAGTACATTTCTGGCTTACGATATATCCTGATATTGAGAAATTTTCACTTAAAGTCTTCTCTCGGCATGTCAATTAAATTTATTAATGCACATACCTCACGAATTTGGTAGAATCCTCAACAAAAATTCTTAAAAGTTATCTTCCGGATCTACACCTCTTTAAAGAATATTAACACTAGATATATACCAATGAGCTTGAAATTAAGGAGACTACTGGTACATCTCCTTCAGCTTCATAATAAGATTTTTTTTTGTTGCACACTGATGTACCATTTGAGATCTACACTACATGACAATTTCCCAATTGTGAATGTTGAGGATCAGTGCATTTAGGAATTTTCCCTTTCTTGGCAGCAGTATGCCTACCTCTGCATCTTACGAAATGTGCATTTCACAGTTCGTTCGTTACTATCGAGCATGAAGTTTATAGAGTGATTTTAAGCTGCTGAGTCAGGGATTTTTCCAGCCTTTGTTACTTTCATCCCTCCACCAATTCTGGATTTTTTAATTCATGATTATAGATATAGACGTGTCGGCGTCATAACTGAACGTGTTACCGGATTTGATATTACCGGTTTTGACTCAAACCTGAATTGAGTCAATTAGCTATTAACATCTATCCTGACCTCCTTAAAAGGGGTCTTTAAAAATATTGTGATATACTAGCTTTTCAAGAAGTGATGTAAATGAAATATGGATATTAAAAAACTCTAAGGACCTGATTGACATCTTAAAATCGAGATCATTATCACAATGTAACAGCATTAAAACTTTTGACTTCTCAACGCTTTATACTACAATTCCTCGTGAACAACTGAAATCACGACTGAAATATTTAATTCATAGATGTTTCTACCGCAAGAACAGCGAACAAAGATATAATTACATTGTTATAGACAGAGAACAAACATACTTTGTGAAATACGACTCAGAATCACAGAAAAAATATATAAAAGAAGAAGTGATTAAAATGTTAGAGTTTCTGATCTACAACATATTTGTCCAGTTCGGGGAAAATTGTTTTTCAACAGACTATCAGAATTCCAATGGCCACAAACTGTGCACCTCTTTTAGCCGATGCTGAATTCATCGAAGGGCTTCTTCAAAATAAAGATAAAAAACTGGCCCAGTCCTTTAATTTCAGCTTCCGTTATATAGATGATTTTTTGTCACTAAACAACTCTCGCTTTGGAGATTTTCTTCATCTTATCTATCCAAGAGCTCGAAATTAAGGATGCTACAGATACTTCCACAGCAGCCTCGTTCCATGACCTTAATCTTGAAATTGACAGCAGAGGTACACTACAAACTAGGCTATATGACAAACGCGATGACTTCACTTTTCCAATAGTCAACTTCCCTTTCGTTTGTAGCAACATTCTAAAAGCACCGACATATTGAGTTTACATCTCCCAACTCATTCGCTACTCAAGGGCCTGTGGTCGATACAGTGACTACCTTGATAGAGCTCGGTTGCTCACATTACGATCTTGTGGATCGCTACGGGATATCTGTTTCCCAGATGACAATAGATCTTTCTCTTTGCCACTAAAGTTTGTTTTCCTCTACCGGATTTGACATTTATACCGGAGTTGACATGTTCAACACGGCGGGAGATGCTTACTCTACCGGTGCACCTGATCTCACTCATGCTTTTTATTGGGTCCGTGTTGTTCATTTTTGTATATATTTGTGCCTTCATTTTCTTTTCTGTGCCGTGCTCGTGTTATGTCTTTGTTTTATTGTTTTTCCGACGTTGTCATTGTCCTTGGATTGTTCATTTTAGACTGACGGTTCGGTTCTCACTTTACTACCACTGGGTCGATGCCTCTGCTGGTGGACAATTTGTCCCCGAGGGCATCATCAACCCAGTATCTTATTTTACTTAAGCATGAAATTGAGAAACAACAAGACCATACTGGCTGGGGCGTCGCCCAGTATAAAAAAAGCCGCAACGTTATGTTATCATGGACACGGTATCAACTTGTTAGGCAGGTGTCCAACCCAATAAAGTCAATACTACCATTTCATATGTAGCATCTAATGACCCACGTTTCCAGTATAAACATTATGATCTCAAGCCACAAGTTCATCTACGCTCCGTTCAGTTATATGACATCTTAAATTATAATGATTATAAACAGCATTGTACTATCTCAAAATGCAAGATTAAAAACTGTAAAACATGTGCATTTTTGATAACAGATACGTTCTTCACTAGTAATTTGACAAAAAAAACATATCATGCTAGAAGTTATGACGATCTTAATTGTGCTTCTAAAAATCTTGTCTATGGTATAGAATGCAATTTATGTGGCCTTATTTATGTAGGAGAAACTAAAGGAAGACTGAACGAACGCATGAACGGACATAGATCGGGAATCAACACCATGAAATTTCCCTCCGTTTATCAACATTTTAATCAACCCGATCATTCTATTCTCTCCATGAAAGTACGCATTCTAGAAAAATATACCATCCTACTAACAATTCCAATCCTAGTAAACCTCTTCGAAGACAAAAAGAAGAATACTGGATACGTAAATTAGGAACGGCAATACCGTATGGTTGTAACGACAAAATTGACAGTATAGGTAATCTGTCCAGCCCTAGGTGTAATGATATAAATGTAATGCGCATTTTTGACAACAATCCTAGACGAAGACGAAGTCATGGCCATCGACATTATACATCACCAACACTTCATGTTGCAACTATACAGGGCCTTCTTCCTTTTGTGTGTAAACCCTTAGGATTGCACCACATTCGCACACAACTGTACTCTTTACCACTTCAAAATTGAATTCTTTGTATAAACAATCTTTACAAAATTCTGTGACTGATCCATCCTAATCTTTATGCAAGTTAGACGCAGTCATCCTTGATATTGGTCAACATAGGTTATTCCACCCTGTTAAAGACGCAAATGTAGAAGAACATTGTTCGTTCCTACCAATAAAGTTTACTAATAAGGATATAGATGCTATCAACCTTGCCAATATATTACACCACAAAAATGTTAAAAACAGAATACATCCATATTTAAGGACACATCAGTTCCAATCATCTCGTATACCTATACTTCACCGATAGCATCAAAGATTTTCAACCATAAACGTGCATTTCAAAACCTTACCACCGACGATCTCAAGTCTAAACCACCCGATAGTTCATGTTCAAATTCACCTTATGGATATAGTCCCTGTGGTCACGTCATAACGGGAGACTTGAATATCATCGAAAACCCGTCTCTCCGTGAAATCCTTGCAAAGGGACCAAAATTTCGTGAACCACGATCCATCAACTGGGATCAAAGTTTTAAACTCCTTAAGGATAATGTAGAGGAATATGCCAGAAAATTGATTAAACGTGAACAAGATGAAGACCTGGATTCTCTTTCGGAGTGGATTAAGGCTGCGAGGTCCATGATTCTTAAACGAATCAGTCAGCTACGAGGGTCAATGAGAACTAAAGCATCATCAATTTTCAAAAATGCTGATGTTGCCAGATACTTGTCCTCCATTCATGACAAATATGTCGTTGTTCCGGCAGATAAGGCCCCTGATAACATCATTTTCATTTGTAACAATCATTGCATAGATTGCTTAAAGAAAGAACTAGGCATTGGCAAAACCCAGGGCAATCCAACCTACACAGCTACTACTCTGTCTAAGGAGGAGATATTGCAGAACCATAGATCTGTTTTTCTTTCCTTTGGGATTTCAACCAAAGATGAAGACCCTGATTTCCCCTCATTGTACTTAGTACCAAAATTACAAAAATGCCCATACAAACAATGGTACATTGCGGGATCTGGTAAATGTTCTACAAAACCTATTTCTAAGCAATTAACATCCATCTTGACAGCCGTAAAAGAGGGCCTTCAAAAATATTGTGATACTAGCTTTTCAAGAAGTGGTGTAAATGAAATGGATATTTAAAAAACTCTAAGGATCTGCTTGACATCTTAAAATCGAGATCACTATCACATTGTAACAGCATTAAAACTTTTGACTTCTCCACGCTTTATACTACAATTCCTCGTGAACAACTGAAATCACGACTGAAAAATTTAATTCATAGATGTTTCTCCCGCAAGAACGGCGAACGAAGATATAATTACATTGTTAAAGGCAGAGAACAAGCATGCTTTGTGAAATACGACACAGAATTACAGAAAAAAATATACAGAGGAAGAAGTGATTAAAATGTTAGAATTTCTGATCGACAATATAATTGTCCAGTCCGGAGGACTTGTTTTTCAACAGACTATCGGGATTCCAATGGGCACAAACTGTGCACCCTTTTTAGCCGATCTGTTTCTCCACTCATATGAAGCTGAATTCATCGAGGGGCTTCTTGTAAATAAAAATAAAAAAAACTAGCCCAGTCCTTTAATTTCAGCTTCCGTTATATAGATAATATTTTGTCACTAAACAACTCTCGCTTTGGTGATTTTCTTCATCTTGCCTTTCCAAAAGAGCTCGAAATTAAGATTACTACAGATACTTCCATATCGGCCTCGTTCCTTGACCTTCATCAGGAAATTGACAACAGAGGTACAATACAAACTAGGCTATATGACAAACGCAATGACCTCACTTTTCCAATAGTCAACTTCCCTTTTCTTTGTAGCAACATCCCAAAAGCACCGATATATTGAGTTTACATCTCCCAACTCATTCGCTACTCAAGGGCCTGTTGTCGATAAAGTGACTACCTTAATTGGGGTCTGTTGCTTACAAATATGCTACTTAAGCAAGGGTATGTTGCCCATTACCTGAGGTCATCACTACAGAAGTTTTACGGTCGACATAATGATCATGTGGACCACTATGGGATATCTGTTTCCCAGATGACAACAGATCTTTCTCTTTGCCACTAAAGTTTGTTTTTCTTCTACCGGATTTGACATTTATACCGAGTTGACATGTTCAACACGGCGGAAGATGCTTACTCTACAGGTGCACCTGATCTCACCCATGGTTTTTTTATTGGGTCCGTGTTGTTCATTTTTGTATATATTTGTGTCTTCATTTTCTTTTCTGTGCTTTTTGTTTTTTTTGTTTTTTTTTGTTTTTGTTTTCCGACGTTGCCATTGTCCTTGGATTGTTCATTTTAGACTGACGGTTCGGTTCTCACTTACTTGACTCACTGATTGTGTAACGGGTGCCGTTGGCGGGTCCGGACATATACTGGCTACTTACCCTTCCGGCGCACCTGATAAACCTCTTGGTTTTTATGATAGTTCACACTATTTAAGTTCCCGAGTTCTGAATGCTGTATGAAAAAGAAAGGAAATGGGGTAAATGTCAAGGAGACAACATCCCATCTCCAGGGTAAAACGACCCAAAACAGATGTTTATTTTCGTGTTTTGTGTTTAATCTTAAATGTATTCTCGTTTTTTGCCATGTCCCTGGACTTCAATTTTTGTACTAGCCACATCCTTCGTTCCGTCGGTTTCTCCTTTCGTTGTTTCAATAAGAACCAAAACAGGTGTTGGTGTAAATTACACCAATTTTGATGGCTTACATTAAAAATTTCATCCAGTATCCAGGGTAGTGTTCACATTAGCTGCGAAACAGTAGCTATATATGCCTTTTTTATATCTTTATGATTTGGCGAACCATATGGTCCGCAACGATAAAAAAAATCAGCACAATGACCATAAGAACTACGGTTCCTCAGCTATATTCACATTACACAGTTTTGGAAACATGAAAATGACAATGAAAGATGTTAAATTATAACAGTTTGTGAAGCATAACATTGTCTAACATGTGCACTGACATTTGATTAAAGCAGAGACATATAAAATATTTAAATGTCTCTGATTAAAGATGGCTATCAGAAATAGAAGATTAGTTCCAGAAATCAATGCCCCATTTCAGAAGACCAACAGAATGGAAATTGCTAAACAATGGAGCCAAAGGGACGCATTACAAGACTATTTATGAATTCACGCTGCGAGTTTATGGCGATTATTGGTAATACATTTTGTAATTTGCTGGATTTTCAGTTTTATTTTCGATCTGGAAATTTTTAATCGGATCTGTATGCTGGAAACCAACATAGAATATACTTCAAAAACACATTCAAAGACTTTCTTTGAAACAACATGAAACATAGATACCACACTTTGCAATAATATTTCTTGCATCAAAGATTGACAAGAGATTAACTTAATCTAACATTGGACCAAAAACGCCAATTCATTGATATTGTACTCTGAAGCTATTTAGGATATTGGAAGCGAGACACCTAGTAGTGGGGTATGCATATTTCAATCTTTCATTTGCAGTTACAGGTTCAGTCGAAAATAGCTCATTTCAGAATGGGAAAATTCGCCCAAATGTGAAGTTTGGAAGGTAAAACTCTACCTTTATTAGACATTGGTTCTCAAAGAGGAGTTTCGGACGTTGAAAAGGTCCATGAATGAACAATTTAGACACTATGGTTTTAATCAGTGATGCAAATAGCGATAATGTGATAAGCAAAGCTCATTGTTGAGGGCCTCATGGTGACTTCAAGATGAAGAACAATGAGAAAAGCGTTGTTCCATTGCTTTGTTTTACCATGTATTTTCAAAGACTTTGTCTCATGTACATTTACTCCATATCCTTTCATTGTTTAGTATATATGATTATGGACATTTCTGTATAAATTACGTAAATCATACAAAGGCGAGCATCGTAAGACCCCTCTTTGTTTTCCTGTACAAAGGCGAACATCGTGAGGCCCCTCTTTGTTTTCCTGTACTTTTCATTTATCTTGCAGATCTAGGTATTTTTAGACTCTTTGCTTGTATCTTTTTTGAGACCGACCTTACAAATTGGACAAATAACATCAATAGTCATCCTTTCTGCTTTACCAAATACCAAATTTGAAAGCCTGAACCAGTATCTCGACACCTGAATCTTTTT
This sequence comes from Modiolus philippinarum, assembly GCA_002080025.1. Classification (NCBI taxonomy): domain Eukaryota; kingdom Metazoa; phylum Mollusca; class Bivalvia; order Mytilida; family Modiolidae; genus Modiolus; species Modiolus philippinarum. Next base: position 64,475 of record MJUU01073546.1, on the reverse strand, counting down.
AATACCAAGGCAACCTTCGCTACATTTTTCTGTGAAAGTCATACAGCTGTTTTCAATAACCATGTATCTATACACTTTGCAAAGTTATTAACTAACTTGATAAGCCTGAGCCTAGTGTTAAAAATCAATTCATACCCAATCACTGTTACCACACCAAAGATATAATAGTCTATTTCACACTATTATATAGAAAGATCGAACTTGAAAAAAGAAGGACGTTGTGCTTCTAATAACAGAATACAGAAGTTACTTTAAATTGAATTTCTGTGTATGTGCATTTCGACAACTAGGTCTTTTCAGTACAGATCAAATCATTTGCAAATGCATAAACCTAAATATGTTTTAAAGCTGATAGAGAGCAAATTACCAATAGGGTCAAAAAAGGAAAGCCAGCTATCAAAATGCTATTTGATAGGGATTTTGATTTATGCTTAAAATCTGTATATTGTCAAAAGTAGATAACTACTAAATGTTATGTACATTTGCTAACAAACTTGATGCTTAAAAATTTATTGCATGAATATGAAATGGACTATACTCCCTAATTTCACCAAACTTTACAAAAATAAGATTGCAAAGTTACATGCTTGGTTAAAATGGAAGAATGGCTTCATTATAATTGCTTAATATTGTTAAGATATTTCTAGCACTTACCATCAAGATACTTATGTTTGCAATTAACATGGGGTGACTAACTAAGCAATGACTATTTGGTCAGGAAAAAAATACCAAAAACAAATGCAGTCAGTTTGAGTTTCAGGATGTCCAGTTTATACAACTGACAATTCTGCAGAGACAGTCCAAAAATTTGGAATTAAGATCAAAACTAAATGATGCTGTAGAATTAACAGGCTAGATTTTAATGTGAATGATAGTAAAACTATTTAAAATCTGCAAAACTTATACATTGTATCTAACAAATTCAGTCATGATTGATTTTAAATGTACATATAATCCATAATCAAAACACCCTTGGATCATACAGATAATTTGTATACAAATAAAATTTTTGAATACATATATAATCGGTTTATATACCTTGATCCACTGTATAAATGTCACTACAATAATATTGATACAACTAGAATTTTTGTTCCATATTACATCAAAAATCATATCATGTCCACTGACCTATATTTTTTCATATACAATGTCCATGTTTGTAAGTACAGAACAAGACCAAAATAGTAGTTAATTTTTGTTCTTCAGATAGCCACTTATATATCTTCAGTGCAGATAACATTTGGTGACAAAACTGAATCAAATGATGTAAAAGAGCTGATAAAATCAAATATCCTACAGGGCATTTAAGTAAGGCTAAAATCATTGTAAAGGGCTCAGATGTTAGCTTTTTATTTTCTTTCAAGTTTTAACATATTTATAAATCAAAAGACAAAAACAGTATGTGTTGATAAGTTAATTTTGGCCATTAGAAATGAATTTTTGGGTTATCAGTCTCTGGATCATCTCTTGTGCTTACTGTTATCATGAATCAACAACATGAAAACAAACTAGACTCGCTCATATATACCCGGGCTCCCCGATTTGATTCTAGTAGTAAAACATAGAAAGCGGCCACAGCCTGCTAAGCTCACCTCGTTGCGCAGCATTGTCACATGTTGCACATGTCAGTAAACAGGAATGGACTATAATCATTCTTCATAACAGATTCAGTCATGCATAAATTGTAGTTTACAGACTGCATCCGAACCGAAGCATGCATTGTTGTTGTCATCCCAAAATACATCATACATACCAATATGGTTGATGTGGGCAATGTCAGTAAGTGGGAATGCACTTTAACCATTTTACCTAACCAAGTCGCTCATGCGTAAAATGTAGGTCAGAGATAGCATCCGAGGCATGCATTCCAGTCGTCATCCCAAAATGCATCAGGCATACCAATATGGTTGATGTGGCGCATGTCAGTAAGCAGGAATGGACCTTAACCATTCTTCCTAACCGGACGTCGACGCAGATGCTAGGGGTATCACATAAGCCCCCCTCACTTCGTGAGGTGAGCTAAAAATCAACAACAACAAAAAAATGAAGTCAAATCAATTTTTTAAATAGCTGGTGCATAATGGCAATATGCACTTAACATTCTGGGAAAGTTTCATTGAATTTCACCAAGTGTTCTAGGACTGGGACTAATATAAAATAATATATGTTATATTAGTCCAAGTCTAGGAGTTGTCACCACATAGTGTGTACCCCCATGATGGACAGAATAACGAGCGGAAGGACGGACGAATGAATGGACACCATGATCACTATATACCGCCTGGTAAAGCAGGGGGTATAAAAAAATCAACTTTATTTAAGCTTGTTGAAATGCTTTTATCGCAGTAAAAAGGTAAAACTACATGAAATTCTTGAAAAATTAACCGTCGTCCAATTAATTTAGTTTTCATAGACTTAGAGACACTTTCTTTTTATTAGTAATAATGACCTTACTTTCTGTGAAACGGGAGATGTGTTTTTTGCATAGATGAGTAAAAACAGTTGTGATGGCTCTAGATGTACCTTATACTAGTATACAATTATAGGGGTTCCAGGTTGAAGCTAAAACATACAGCATAACAGTTGTAGCAGTTATAGATGAAGTCAATATACTACTTAACGGTTTTGGGGTCTATAGATGAAGCCAATATACAGCATCACAGTTGTGCAATCCATAGATGAAGCAAAATCGTAAAGCAGATTATTTTCACAGGTGAAAAATTTCTTGGGATTTGAGTGGAAAAAGTATTCCAAAAATTTAAGAGTTTTAAATTTTCGTGGATTATCAAAAGTCCAATGTATATTATAAGAATAATTATAATTTTCACGGAATTTATTTTCAGGATTTTAGTCTTTCCGTGAAAATAAGCGAAAATAAAAACCCCGAAAAAATTACCCGCTATACGGAATAAAAATTGCAGAGTTCATAGATGAATCCATTATATATCATATTAATTGGGATTCCACAGATGAAGTCAATGCCATTATACAGTTTAATAGTAGTACAGAGATCCAGAACATCACTCCATAACAAAGGCACTTGTTTCTATCTGCCGGGCTCGAGAGTCCACGCCAGTACTCTCGAGCCCGACGGATAGAAACAAGTGCCTGTGAATATAAACCATCTTGATGATGGCAGCCATATTGAATAAAGTGTGGTCATCCAGGATACCTTTATTAGAAGGTACCATCTAAGTACCACCGTGTTCTAATCTGACAAGTTGTTTCAGGAAGGATCTTTAAATGTGTTTGAATGTGTTATCCATTTAGACCCATTTCAGACCACCTTTCAAAAATGATTTGGGCAAGGTGGTTCCCTTATAATCTAGATAATAATTATTGCCGAAATCAATACATAACAACCCCCTTTAAAAAATATTCTGGCAAGGGTTCTCCTTATTAACTAGTGTTTACATATTTCTGAAAAACAAAACAAAAAATTTAGCAGAATACTTTTTTTTTCTCTAAAATTTCATTTTCTTGTTTGGTTTCCATGGCAACTGAAAGCTCCACCACCCATTAGAACCCATTATAGAACACCATGCAAAAAAATTTGGGCAAGGGTTCCCCTTATAATCCAGGTAATACATATTGCTGAAATTAAAACATTCAGAGTCCCCCTTTAAAAAAATTTGGGAAGGGGTTCCCCTTGTAATCTAGTTTATACATATTGCTGAAATAATAAATAAAATATCAAGCGGGATACCTTTTTTTCTTAAATTTCTGTTTTCTGGTCCATCGGACCACAATGCAAATAAAAATTTAGACAGAGGTTCCCCTTAAAATCTTAAAACTATGCTCCCCGCAGGCAGACATTCTGGATGAGGTACATACCTGCCAGTTACCTATTTTGGATAGGTCCATCTAAGGACCATTGTGACAAAGTTTGATTCTTATTGGACTAGTAGTTTCTGAGAAGAAGATCTTTGAATGTATTTTCCATAGGGTCATGTTAAAACTATGTTGGCTGCTGGCGGCTATCTTGGATGCAGTACGAACCTGCCAGATATCTTTTTTGAAGGTCTTTGAATGTGTTTTCCCATAGGGTCCAGTGTTAAATCCATGTTCTAAGCTGGTGGCCATCTTGGATGAGGTACTAACCTGTCAAATACCTTTTTGAAAGGAACCATCTAAGGACCGTTGTGACTAAGTTTGGTTCTAATTGGACTAGTAGTTTCTGAGAAGAAGATTATTGAATTTGTTTTCCATAGGGTCCAATGTTAACACTATGTTCCCTGCTGGCGGGCATCTTGGATGAGGCACAGACATGCCAGATACAATTTTTAAATGGGACCACCCAAGGACTATTGTGACCAAATTTGGTTCCAATTGGCTCATTGGTTTCAGGAGATCTTTGAATGAAAAGTTTACAACGGACGAAGGTCAGATGGACGAGGGAGCCAAGTGATGGCAAAAGCTCACCCTGGTATAGCCAGGTGAGCTAAAAATATCTGGAGTCTAAGCCGTCGTTGCTATTGCTGCATACTTTGCATGCCTCGCTTTCCTGAGGAGACAAAAAGTACATACAATATTACTGATCTATAACTTTATCAGTGCAAGACCAAAGGGAACTGGATTTTAGAGGTAAAAAGACCATGTAGATAATATACAATTGCAGGCTTAACACAACCTTTTACAGTATGTAATCGTTTTGAAACAGTTTAATTTGCATCAACATTCTGATGTCCAGAATATGCATAATTATTATGAATAACACAAGGCCAATTACATGTCTGGACCTGCGTCACCGTCACTCGTGTTCAACTGGGAAAGTTTTTTCCCCAAACTAATAGAATGTTATGTATTATAAAAGTTTGCAAATTCAAACAAGTATTCGTTTATTGTTTTACAATGGGTCCAGAACAACTGTGCAAAGTTTCAAATGTAAAACCTATGTTCCACGCTGGTGGCCATGTTTTTTGTCAGATTGGTACAAAATTATCAATCTTTGTAAAGGACCTTAAGTACATGATTTTTCCATAATGTCCAATTTAAAACTATGTTCCTTGCCGGTAGCCATGTTTTTCATCTGATCAGAATGGAATGAGCAATCTTTGTAAAGGACCTTTAGTACACCATTCCTGTAAAGTTTGGTTGAATTTTCTTCAATGGTTTCAGAGGAGAAGATCAAAATGTGATTTTCCGAAAGGTCCAATGTTAAACTATGTTCTGTGCTAGCGACCATGTTTTTGATTGGATCGGAACAAAATGAGCAATCTTTGTTAAGGATCTTCATACATCATTCCTGTAAAGTTTGGTTGAATTTGCTTCAGCTGTTTCAGAGGAGAAGATTAAAATGTGATTTTTCCCATAGGGTCCAACGTAAAACTATGTTCTGTGCTGGTGGCCATGTTTTTTATCAGATCGGAACAAATGAACAATCTTTGTTAACGACCTTAAGTACATCATTCCTGTAAAGCTTGGTTGAAATTGATTCAGCTGTTTCAGAGGAGAAAATGAAAATGTGATTTTTCCCATAGGGTCCAATGTTAACTCTAAGTTCCGTGCTGGGGGCCAGGTATTTTATTGGATCAGAACGAAATCAGCAATCTTTGTAAAGGACCTTTAGTACATCATTCCTGTAAAGTTTGGTTGAATTTGTTTCAGTGGTTTCGGAGAAGAAGATGAAAATGTGATTTTCTCTTAGGTTCAATGTTAAACAATGTTCCTTACTGGCGGCCATGTTTTTTATCACATCGGAAAAAAATGAGCAATCTTTGTTAAGGACCTTAAGTACATCATTCCTGTAAAGTTTGATTGAATTTGCTTTAATGGTTTCAGAGGAGAAAATGAAAATGTGATTTTCTCATAGGGTCCAATGTTAAACTATGTTCTGTGCTGGCGGCCATGTTTTTTAGCGGATCAGAATGAAATAAGCAATATTTGTTAAGGACCTTGAGTACATCATTCCTGTAAAGTTTGGTTGAATTTGCTTCTGTGGTTTCAGAGTAGAAGATGAAAATGTGATTTTCCCATAGGGTACAATGTTAAACCATGTTCCGTGCTGGTGGCCATGTTTTTCATCGGATCAGAATGAAATGAGCACTCTTTGTTAAGGACATTCATTCAGTACACCATTCCTGTCAAGTTTGGTTGAATTGCTTCAGTGGTTTCAGAGTAGAAGATGAAAATTGGATTTTCCCATAGGGTCCAATGATGAACCATGTTCCGTGCTGGTGGTCATATTTTTTATCGTATCAGAACGAAATGAGCAATCTTTGCTAAGGACCTTCAGTACACCATTCCTGTAAAGTTTGGTTGACTTTGCTTCAGTGTTTTCAGAGTAGAAGATGAAAATGTGTTTTTTCCCATAGGGTCAAATGTTAAACCAAAGTTCCATGTGCGCGCCCATGTTTTTTTTGTCCAATCGAAACGAAATGAGCAATCTTTGTAAAGGACCTTCCATACATCATTCCTGTAAAGTTTTGTTGACTTTGCTTCATTTGTTTCAGAGGAGAAGATGAAAATGTGAAATGTTTAACGGACAACAGACGACGGGCGCCAAGTAATGGAAATATGTCACATTGACCCTTTGGGTCAGGTGAGCTAAAAATTGTTTGTCAACAATCTGTGTAATAATCATAACTTAATAGTACCATACTGTGCTGTTTTAGACAGGTTCAAATGCTGTTTTAGACAGGTTCATAACTTGTAAAAGATTGACAATCAAGGCATGAAACAACTATATTATCAATATTCCATTGTTTATTTTTTTAATTGCTCAACACATAATTTTAACAATATTCTATTTATATAAAAACACAGTATTTGAATCAAGTACATTACAATGTACAAATAATTTATAAATTGTCAGTTTGGTATAAAACCAAAAATACACTTTAAATGCCATTGTTCACAATGTTTATTCATTTCAGATATTAAGATCTAATGCAAATTGTGGCATACTTCAGTGAACTGCTACCACAGTGATTAGAAAGTTATTACTCCATTTTACTTTCTTTTTCAGTCTTTTCTCCATCTTTATATCCTTTCAATCACACTAAATAACTTAATTCTTCACAATCATTAGTCATTTTGATTACAAAGATAAAACCATTTCTTTAATTCATTCAACTTTTCCATGACCTACTTTCGGTATCCTTGTTTTCATCTTCTCCACGACCTACTTTCTTCGTCTTCTTCTTCCTCATCCTCTCCACCTAGCAGTGCATCCTCATCAGCTAGCAATGCCTCCTCATCAATATCTTCTGTTACCTGTATGATAATAATTTAAACATTTAATAATTACAAGAAAATTTTTTCAGTTGGATTTTTGTTCTAAAAAAATTTATTATAGGAATAAAAGTAATTTTGGAGGAGTTTATCAATGTGTAAATGTGAAGGACTTTGTGTATAATTTGTGAGTGAAAGACCTTATTTACATATTCATATACAGCTCCAAAATTACTTTTATTTCTTATAATTTGCTGTTCCAGAAACTGAGGAGTTGTGGGTACAGTGATTGTTTTTTGAAATTTTGGTTTACGAACAATGGATTTTTAACCAAAGAGGTTACATTTTTATCCTTCTTGTCCAATCAAGATATTTTGGTGCACGCCTTTCCTACATGGCTTTAGTTTCTGAAAAGGGTGAATTCCTATGCTTTGAACTTAAAATAATGCTGTCACTGAATTTGACGTCATTATATGCTGTAGTATTTAACATTCAAGTCTAGGCAGAACTAGGTAACTCGACCGACCCTAGATTTTTGGGGCTAAAAATGCCTACCCTAAAGTTTTTGGCAATTTTTAAAGAAGCACTGTTAAAGTCCAGAAGTTACTCTCTATATGTTTATGTAAAAAGTTTTGGAACAAGAATATGTGTCTAACGTA
>MJUU01073546.1:31043-41128 GCA_002080025.1 Modiolus philippinarum | reverse complement strand
ATTTTTTTCTTTAGCCTCAGTAGAATAGATTCACCCTAATAAATAGCACTTTAATGTAGCAGTCAAAATAAATTTAAATTTATAACAAATTTTCAATTAATTCACCATGTAACTGTAGTCATGTACTGAATATGAGCCCAAAACCACTTCTATGGTATGAATATGAAGCCCATCTCTACCAAATGATAAGAATCAACCCTCCTTTGATAAGAAGATAAATATGTTTATTACATACTTAGTAGAAATAAAAGCGTTTTTGTATGATCAATATAACCGGAAGTAAACTGTCCATATTTCACACCCCAGGAAAATAATAGGTTATTTTATGCTCCTCGTGCATCTCAGACAAAATAAACGACTTCCGGTCCATATTGGCCTGGGCAAATAAACGACTTCCGATCCATATCGGCCTGGCATTTCTAAACGTCGGAAGTATGAAATAAAAAGTTTAATACATGTGCATTTCCATATTGACCTAATTATCATCCCTCGACCCATATTGTCCCTCGACTTCGTCTCGGGCCAATATGGGTGTCTCGGGATGATAACCAGGCCAATATGGAAATGCCATTGTATTAATCTGTATGTAATTAAAAAGATTTTATATCCATAATGCTAACATAGTGTACATCAATATTACCTGTTCCTTGCTTTCTTTAGGCCTATGGAAGAAGACTTTGATGAATCTGTTGTTAAATACAGGTTCACTGCTCTTGTATGCAGCAAAAGCTTGACCATTAGTTGCAAATGATACCAAAGCTGCCTCTGGGTCACCTCCAAATTGAACCTACAATTTAATGAAGTAATATCATCTTGGTAACAAGTTTTAAATACTGTAATTGTACTTTTTTCGCGAGTACTAATTTCGCGGATTTCTGTCCGCTAACAAGATCGCAGGTATTTAATTTCGCGAAATTATCATTAAACTTGTTATTTTTACTACTAATTATGCAAATTTGTATGCATTCGCGAGTTTTTATTTTTGCGGAAGAGTGTTCACCGCGAAATTCGTGATAATTAGTACACCGTGAAAATAAGTACAATTACAGTAGTTAATGCCATAATAATTCATTGTTTATTCAGTCCTGACCTTAAACCATCTTTAATAATGCTTAAACTTCTTTGGTCCAGCAAAAGCATTTTCAAGTAATTGGAAGTTCAAGCTTCTCAAGTTTGGTAATTTCCAGAATATTTTTTTCTTTTCCAAGCTGGATAAAAAAAAGCTTATAAAATTTAGTAACCAGGAAGATATTATGTAAGATCATGGTGTAAGCTGTTATACTTTAATTATATGCCTTCTGATAATTGCAGTGATTTTAAAATGTAGTGTCAGGTCTTTAAGGCAGTATGAGCTTCAGTTTTAAGAAACATATGATATTCTCGGGTTTATCTTGATAGCGAATCCTCAACTTGAATTTACAGTAAATGGCAAAAACAACAAGGACTCTCATTTGACCAACAAGTTGTGTCATCTGATCTGTGATCCAGAGATAATCTGTAACTGTGACTCAAATTGGTAAACTAAAAGAAACTCAACTTATAAGAATAATAAATACAATGTACCTGTACATTGGTTAGTGTACCAAACTTGCCAAAGAAATCATTCAGCTTTGAAATGTTATTCATTTCCTTAGGAATTCTCCTAACTTCAAGTGTTGTGTTGNTTCAGGTTTAAATCCCTTTATAACTCTTACATGTAAATTATCTTTGCAAAAAGTTAAAAATCTTGCAAATAAACTTCTGAGTTCTTTACTATTTGTGATGATTTCCAAGAATTGAACACACTACATATAGAACACTGACTTGGTGAGTGCCCTGTGGTTGTTTTGTATGTTGTGATTGTCTTCTGTTAGCCTTTTGTCGGGCAACAGATGAATACTTTGCCAGTTATTTTTATGTTTATTGAAGATTCTGCATCCATGACCAAAGCAAAGATAAATGGATGTAAAGTTGTTCGACATCTATCAATACATTTTGCTGAAACTATTGCTAGGGCAGTTGAAGGCCTCATGGACACTTCAAGATGAAGAACAACAATACAAGCATTGTTTCATTGATTAGTTCTACGACGATGTATTTGTAGAGACTTTGTCTTTCATTCATTTACTCCATATCCTTTCAATGTTTATTCAATGAAACCTCATGCAAAAACAAATTCACGACTTCAAAAATAACGAAATGTCATACAATATAGCATCTTATAGCAAATGTATCAGACAAAGATAAGACATCTTACACGGATAAAAGTAAAACATAGGTAATCAACGATTACAGAGTTCGCCTCGTTATGGCACTTTGTCACAGTAACAAAATTTTGACTGGATGTTGACATCACATTTGCATGCCTAAGCAAGGTTACATGATCCTACCATGTATAGTGACTGAGATCTGAACTTGTCCCAAAACTTGAATGAAGTCATTCAAGCGGAAAATATAGCAAAGTGACCTAATTTTGCCTGGATGCTGACCTACCATCAGAGATGCATGCATATGCAAGGTTACATGATCCTACCATGTACAGTGACTGAGATCTGAACTCGGACGTAAACTTGAATGTAAGTCGTTCAAGCGGAAAATATAGGTCAGAGAGACCCAATTTTCTTGGAGGCTGTAAAATAGCCCAAGATGCACCTGCATACAAAGTTTGATGACACTACCATGCATAGTTGCAGAGAGATATGCCCAAATGCGGACGCGGACGTAGACGTAGACGCCGGGGGTACTCCAATAGTTCGCCTCAACGAAGTTGAGGGGAACTATTGGAGTACCCCCGGCGTCTCAACTTCGTTGAGGCGAACTAAAAATTATTATACAGGTATAGTAATTTGAAAGAGTTTATTTATGTGTAAACAACACCAACTCACTTAAAACTATCGCATTGTGTAAAGCTTGTAAGTGAAAGGTCACATTTTGTGATTGATATACATATGATATGCCCAAAAAGTGTCCTTCCTTTGTATAAAGTTTCATCAAAATCTTTAAAAGGGGATTAAGAGTAGTTACACTTATGAGGTAATCTTTGAGGAATCATGCAAACTTCAGTCAATTATCTCCCCTTCATGGTTTGAGTAATTTCATTCCTTCATGCATATCCATATAGTGTTCTTCTTTAGTGTAAACTTTTATCATAATACTTTCATGGGTTTAAGGGAACATGTCCTTAGAAAAAAGTGTGGACAGACAGACAGGGTGATTCAATCAGTCAATAATTATACTCCTTGTCCTTCCATTATATACCCTGCCACACTAAGTGGCGAGGTATTATGTGATACCCTCAGTCGTGTGTCCGTCCGTCCGTCTGTCCAACTGATAACTTAAGAACCAAATAACATAAGGTCTTCAAACTTGGTATGTAAGTTGTCGACCAGAAAACTCAGGCCAAGTTCGATTTTGGGTCCAGAGGTCCAAGGAGTTCTAGAGTTAAGCCCCTAGAAACTTACAAATTTGTTAATTTTAAGTTTTCTGACTGATATCTTGTCACTGAAATAACATAAGGTCTTCAAACTTGGTATGTTAATTGTTTATAACAAAACTCAGGCCAAGTTCGATTTCCAGTTCAGAGGCCCAAGGGGTCTGGAGTTTTGCCCCTTGAAACTTTTTTTTAAAATTTTAGGGTTTCCGACTGATAACTTTTGAATGAAATAATATATGGTCTTCAAACTTGGTATGTTAATTGCTTACCACAAAACGCAGGCAAAGTTTGATTTCAGGTTCAGAGGCCCAAAGGGGTCGTGGAGTTATGCCCCTTGAAACTTGAAATTATGTGAATTTTGGGGTTTCCGACTGTTAACTTGTGAATGAAATAACATAAGGTCTTCAAACTTGGTGCGCCGTGCGCGGTCCCAGCTGAAGAATAGGCCCGCAGCATCCTCTGAGCTTGGAGTATGAGCCATCCTAACAGAGGACCCCGAGGGAACCCTGGGATATAGAAATAGGACCCAGTATCTCCGGCTTGCGGGGTGTGACCCCTCCTAAACGGAGGCTGACCCCGAGGGTCCCGGGATATAGAAATAGGACCCATTCCGTGGTTGTGCGGGATTAATAAATACACAACCCATCTTTCGGATGGGATGTAAACTCAGGTCCACGTGTTGGGAGAAATGCCACGCTTCCTGCACGTTAAAGAACCCTTGTAGCAAGCTCTTTTGGGGGTGGTCCGTAGGTGATCAGCTACAAGGCTAAATTCCCCGCCCTTGACGATGTCACCCTACTTTTCCAGTGGCAGTCAGAATTTCCCGTCCCATGGCCCTTTCCATACCCCAAAGTGATTATTTATCAACAAACTTGTTCTCGTCTTGATATAGCTGAAATATTGCTGAGTAGACGTTAAACAATATTCAATCAATCAATCAATCAAACTTGGTATGTCAGTTGTTTATAACAAAACTCAGACCAAGTTCGATTTCAGGTTCAGAGGCCCAAGGGATTCTGGAGTTATGCCCCTTGAAACTTAGAAATTTTGTGAATGTTAGGGTTTCCGACTGATAACTTCTGAACGAAATTGAGTACTATCTTCAAACTTGTATGCAAGTTGTTTACCACTAAACTCAGGCCAATTTTGTTAACTTAAGGGTTTCAAACTGATAACTTGTGAATGAAATAATATACTGTCTCTAATCTTGGTAAGTTGTTTATAACAGAACACAGGGAAATTTATGTCTTTAATTTGTCTTTCTGTTTCATTTCAGCCTATACATGGACGAACTGAATATTATATTAACATGCTCTATTATTGTAATTATTGTATATTGTATATGGGAGAAAACTTTTATAAGTTGGAAAAACTTGTGTCTGATCCCTTTTGCATTTTGTGAGCAAAATAAATAAGTTTAAACTAAACTTGGAAATTTGAATTTTAGTTCAGATGTCCATTTAGTTATGGAGGTATGCCTCTTGAAACTTGAAATTTTGTTCAACGTGGCCGGTGTAATGCATCATTACTATTTTTGTAATGTGTCATCGAAATCTTTCAAGTGGTTTAATAGCAATTTTGTTTTTAAAAAGTGTGGACAGACAGGGCAATTCCTATATTCCCCACTAAACTTCTTTTGCAGGGGTATATTGAACCATTTAACCTTGAACCAAATTAATCATCAAGTATGAAAAATAGAGGAAATGGGGTAAATGTCAAGGAGACAACATCCCATATCCAAGTTACTACCCAAAACAAAGCATCCAGGGGTCGCCGTACGGTCTTCAACACAGTGAGGAACCAGTGTTTATTGATAAACAAACTCTTTGTTTTTCGTGGTGTTGGCAAATAAAATTCAATGTTACAATAACGCTTGGAAAAATAATGCTATACTCATTGTATTGTTTTTGGAATAATAATGCTATTCTCCATGTAATGATTTATGCTAAAAAATAAATTTAATGCACTCATCACTTAAGGTAGATAGACACTAATATTCATAGTGACCGTTGAAAATATTATTATATAGTTATCTGTTTGTTAAAATCGTTATACATATATATGTTCTCGTGTTCTTTGTCAATTTTGTATGTATGTGTACCTGAAATGAAAGCTAATCGTTGTATGAAATTTGTATGCCCCTTGTGGGACCATTAATCAGAATAAACAATCTTAATCTTAATCTAATTCATATCCATGAGATTTTGTTTTAAGTCAGTACAATTGAAGAATCAATCCTACCAATCTGGAAATCTGTAATAAAAAGTAAGGGTCACCATGCTTGTTTTTTCTAGAATTGAGGTCAAAGTTTGCGAATTTTTTGCCATTTTTTCACCTAAATTAACATAGAATGCATGGGAAAATATGGAAATGCAATTTTCAGATCAATTCAAATTGACTTTTTATCCATGAGATTTTTATATATTTTTGTAAATATTTTTGTAAATAGATAGTTTATGATATTTTCTATTAGTTACATCAAAAAAATATATATGTCACCATGCTTTTAGCGGATAAAACATTATTTATGGGAAAAGGAAAGTAATTCTCGGCAAATTGGGCAAATTCTGTCAATCAATTATGACATCACAAAATAAAAGCTATAAAATTACTGTTCCGCCCTGAAAATCAAACCTAACCCATATCCAACTTTTTATTTTTCAAATGCATGATTTAATTGTGCAGCACAACAGTGTCCATCTACCTTAAATATTTGATTACAACCATACCTGTTTTGTTAACTCATTGAGTTTCTTTCTAAGTGCTATTGTATCTTCTCCAACTTGCTGCTTATTAAATAATTCTAATTCTGTATCCAAAATTTCTTTTTTCGCCTACAAAAAAAATCACAAATTAAGACATTTTGCTATATGTGCAAATAACTATATTTCTAAAACTGTTATATAATCAAGTTTGTCTATACTTTAATGCACTGAAATTAAGTACTGAGGAGTAATGCACAAAAATTTGATGCCTGTAGACCAATGCCCTAAAATCTATCAGCACTTAAATCTGTTATTTTGCAAGAAATGCACTAAAAACTGTCAACTGAGGTTAAATTGCACTTAAAATCTTACTTCTGAGGAGTAATGCCCTAAAATTTCACATACCAGTAAAGCACTACTAAAATGAAACCCAAGAAGTCATGCACTAGCACTGACAACTGCAGAAAAAAACACCATCAATTCTAACATCCAAGAAATAATGCACTGAACCTGATATTGGAAGGGTAAAAACTAAAATCTTACACACGATTTATTCACACTGAAAATCAAACACCCAAAGAATAATGCATTCAAATTTGTCATCTAAGGAATAACAAAGAATAATTTGACATTTGAAGAGTAATGCACTGAAATTTGTCATCTATCTGAGGAGCCATGCACTAAAACTTGATACAGAAGGAGCAACACACTGAACTCTCTAATCTAAGAAGTAATGCACTGAAATCTGTCATCCAAGAAGTAAGGCACTAAAAACTGACATCTGAAGAGTAGTGCACTTAAATCTGATGTTTGAGAAGTTATGCACTAACACCTGCCACATGAGAAATCTGTCATCTGAAGAGTACTGCATTTATGGCAGATTTTCTTGCTCATTAACGTATTTTATTTGCAATTCAGCGATGAATGTAACTATTTTCCTCCAGTAACAACTATAAAAATTCCTTCAAAACTCCTGTCTTTTGTTTGATTGTCAAACAATCAAATTCCTATAGAATTCTATAGTATACAAATTTGTACTGCCTGAAGGGGTTTAACTTGATACACAAGTGATGAAAAATTGGTATACAATAGCATTCTATAGGATTTTGATTGTTTCATAATCAAACAAAAGACAGGAGTTTTGTAGGAGTTGTTTTATGTGTTACTAGAGGAATATTGGTATTTTCATTGATGAATTGCAAATTAATGATCCAGGAAATCTGCCATAAACATTATATTATGAGTAGAGTAATGAACTAAAATCTGACATCTGAGAGACACCAGAATAGTTAATGATTTGATATTTTGAATATTTCAAACAGAAAAAACAAGAGCTGTCGCTGAATGGCAGTCAGTTATACCCCCGCTCATTGAACCCTGAATCAATAAGTAAGTGCAAAATTAAGTGTGTGTGGACACAATACAGGTGTGGACACATTACAAGTGTGGACACAATACAAGCATTTACACAGTTGGATGTTTGGTTGCCGAGAAAAGTGACAATAAAGGGCTACGCCGAGCGCAGCATGATACGACCGCAGCATGTCGACCACTGAAATTTCAACAAAAGTAGTTTAAAGTGACTGTGGACACAGTAAAGAGCTTGACACAATAATTCGATGGACACAAAAAGAAGCTTGACACAGTTATTAGCTAGGAACAAAAAAAGGAAAAATTCAACCCTTTTGATCACTTACTGATGAAAAAAAAACGTAAGAGCTATGAAAAATATAGACTATCAACTAAAACTTTACATCCATAGAAATTCAAAGAAAAAAAATCCCATCGAAATCTGATGAAAAATAAAGTTAAGACATATTTAGAAAAATTGCAATTTTGGCCCCTTTGACCCCTCGTAGCTCGGAAATGGTAAGAGCCACGCCAAATTCATTGCCATAACTCTGAAAGCTTAGATCAAGAGGAATCCAAAGAAAAAAATCCCATCGAAATCCAATGAAAAATAAAGATTTGACATATTTAGAAAAACTGCAATTTTGGCCCCTTTGACCCCTCGTAGCTCCGAAACGGTAAGAGCTACAAAAAATCCGTTGACATATTGCAAAAAGCTTAGATCAAGAGGAATCCAAAGAAAAAATCCCATTGAAATCCGATGAAAAATAAAGATTTGACATANACCACCTCTAAAACCCAACCAAAGACCACCCTTTCTGTGTCAAAAATATGCACATTACCCCTCAATAAAGACCATGTTTTGTTTTGTAAACACTTAAATGCCATTTTGTAATAACTTGCTGGAATAATTAAACCATCAATTAAATTGACTTAACTAGCAGGTGAGAAGCCCTACAGGTATATTAAAGAGAAATATAATGATTTGATACATAATTATCTGTAATTATCAAAAATTTTATTCTGTAAAGGAGAACTAATTCCCCATGCGAAATGTAGTTCAAGAAGTCTTGAACTCTTCATGAACTGTACTTGAACAGCTTGACCTGTTCTTGAACAGTTGTTGAACAGTTCATGAAAAAATCTCACTTGAGTTCATGAACTTGTAATTCATGAACCTGTTCAAGAAATGTTCTTGAACTGTTCATGAAAACAATCTCACTTGAGTTCATGAACTTGTAATTCATGAACCT
The DNA here is from genome assembly GCA_002080025.1 of Modiolus philippinarum. Lineage (NCBI taxonomy): Eukaryota > Metazoa > Mollusca > Bivalvia > Mytilida > Modiolidae > Modiolus > Modiolus philippinarum. The sequence goes on along the minus strand of MJUU01073546.1, from coordinate 32,408 downwards.
GTTTAAGAAATATTCTTGAACTGTTCATAAAAAACAATCTCAATGACTTCATGAACATTGATACAAGAACTTGTTCAAGAACATTTCTTGAACAGTTCATGAAAACAAAATCATCACATTTCATGAACATGATGTTCATGAACCTTTTCAATATATGTCCTTGAACATTTCATGAAAATACAAAAGAAATGAATTCATGAACAGGATGTGATTTCTGAGACTGTTTTTTCTGGAATAAAGGATGAATTTTCTGTAACTGCAGTCTTGAAAAATCTGCAGTATTGAGATTCAAGAAGGGTTGCAATAAAGTAGAGAGCAGAAAACCAAATTTCTGGAAACTCAGCCCATCTCTAAATTTTCCATGCTGCCTGTGTTTTCCATGAAAAATGAAGAAATTTTCCATGGAATTCCATGGGTCATGGAAAACAAAATCTTTAAAATAATTCCATAGAATTCCATGGAAACTTTCCATGCATAAGCTGAACTTAGAAAATTTTTAGTCATGGAAATGGAAGTAGGACTTTTAAGTTTTATTTTCACATGGAATATATCGAAAGTTGGACTTAGTTTATTTTTCACGTGGAAAATATGGTCAATGTGAAAAATAAACTAAGTCCAATAGTGATGGATAATAATATCACAGTACATTTGTACAATGTTGATTAATATAGGAATTAATTAATTGAGCTAAAATAAATCTCCCTCGATATTTAAGAATGTTTGTCGACTGGAAGTTTACTGTATCATTTGCTATAATAAGATGTTGGGCCCTACAAACAAACAAGGCGTGTAACGCCTGAAAAATGAAATAAGACACCCTAAAATCACAGGAACTTTGCATTCAGACCTGTTTTGAGGCTGAAAATATACAACCTAGCAGGAATATTTTATTTCAGGGCATAAATTTGAACTTAACACTTTTTCTTGGCAGGAAGTTTGAACATAAATGTAAGTCACCTTAAAGCAAAGATTTAAGATAAAATATAACTTTTAAAAATTTTGTGACCAGGAACTTTTTATTTAATTGTCTCACATTATCACGGCTTGATAAGGATGTGATCATGCCGATATAGGCGGGATTGGCCAGAATTTGACATCACAGCACGGAAGTGTGATTTTCTGTAACAAATGAAATCTAAGCATGGCAGGCAAGATCACATCTCCTCACCCTGCTGAGATCTCGCCTAAATTAGTGTTGAATAGTCTGCATCTCGACATTCTGTATTCGTTGTCAACGATAACCCCCCCACCCCCCGATTTTTTATCATAAAACCAAAAAATTATCCAAAGTGATTATGCAAATGTTGAATATGTGAACCAGCAGATAAGATATAATAGTACCAAAATAGATTTCTGGACTTTTTT
>MJUU01073546.1:9303-24716 GCA_002080025.1 Modiolus philippinarum | reverse complement strand
GTGACCTAATATGATACCTGTATATACATTTTCAGTAAATTCTATGATGGGTGACAGCATAGTTTTAGCGCCAATATTCAATTTACTATCTATGCAATGTTTATATCCTAGTCCAGTCAACATTTCTATTGTGACATCATGTAATAGCTGTAGATGAACTTCTGTATTTCTAAGTTACCTATTATTATAGATATGGAATTTACAGGATCACCATTTTTGTAATCTTTTGCCAATCTATGGTTTAGAAATTTATTACAGGTAGGATTTTGCATCCATAAAATGGCCATCTCCTATATCAATATATGCTTATTCTATGTACAACAATCAAAAGTTCATACCTCCAACCCTGTTAAAATCAAAAGGTTTTTTATTTGGTGGTTGTCCATATTGTCTTTCTTGACCTCCACCATCATATGGTCTCTTAGGAGCAATGACTAGTCTTTCTGGTTGTGCTGCATGTGCTGCATGGGGAGGTATTGTAATAGGTTCTGCTGCTTGTGGAAACATTGCAGGATCATCTACAAAATCAATTAGCAATAAACAGCTGCACCAAGTCGCACATTACGCCTGTCATCACTCAATCAAAACTTTAGTGATTAGGTAAGGGGGTTCTCATTTTAAAATGCAACTTTAACTGGCTAATTAAGCTTGATATCTCTACAAAGTTTGAAGTAAATTGACCTTAGGATTGTCAAAGTAAAAGTGTGACATGTAAAAAAATTCCTTAAAATTGATGATTAAATTCCCATAACTCTTGCAAGAAAAATTAAAATTTCACAAAAAAGTATACAGATTGTCAAGCCATCATACCCATTACCTCTACAAAGTTTGAAGTGAATTGGTGAATTATGAATTAAACATATTTTATTTGCTCAAAACATTAGCAATTGGGATTGGGCACAAGTTTTTACAACATTATTTACAGCCCGCTCCCTACAATTTACAATAAATTATATATAAATAACAGCAATCATTCAAATAAATAAAAATCATTTACATAAAATACAAAACGCTATGTAAGAAGTAACAAAATTGGATACATTATAGAATATTACAAAACATTACAGAGATATAGAAAAAATATATAAATATATAAATTAACAAAAGGAAAGAAAGAAGAAAAGGAAACCTGCAGAATTCAATCAAACCTATTACTATTGTTTATATAAGCCTGTACTGCTTGGAATATATCTTTGTTTTGGTCAACTGTAAGTTCCATGTTACCAAACAGAATAATGTTTAAGTTAATGTCACCATAAATTTCAAGAATCATAAATAAATTTTGTCGTATTTGAGTATATAAGGAACACTCCATGAAGAAATGATAACTATTTTCGCAAGGAAAGCCACAATCACAACCTGCGTCATTTTTAAGGTTAAATCTATAAAGATCATAATTTAGACAACTGTTATTTTGTCGAAGTTTAGTATGAATTATATTAAGCTTCCTATCACCATGAGAAAACCATGGTTTACTATCAACGTTAATATTTTTTAAATTTCGCTTGAACCCAGCTACAGAAGAGATATTTCTGGTTTCCAAATCTAAGGAGTTCCAATTTCGTATAGTGGACGGAAAAAAGGATACATTTGTCTGTGTTAGTCGATAATGAGGAAGTGCAAAGTTTTGACTGTTCCTAAAAGGGTAATTTGAGATATCAGACACTAAAGGGGGGAGCAATTCATTTAAGTACGAGGGTGTTAGACCATTTTTAATACGATATAATAAAGCTAAACAGCTACGATTCCTGCGATCAATAAGCTTTTCCCAACCAGTTTCAAAGTATAAAGATTGACGACTTGCATACGAGGGTAAACCTGTGACTATTCTAGCAGCCTCCAGTTGTAGTTTTTCAAGCTTGTCAGCCAACTCAACACCACAGCCGTTCCACAGTTCACAACCATATTCCATAACGGGTCTTATAAAGGTAATAAATATCTTACTTACGGAACCACGATTTAATATATATTTCAGTTTGCGTAAAACTGACAATTTTTGGATACACTAACACATATATTCTCAATATGACTTGTTCATTTACAGTCACTATTAATTCCAAGGTGTTTATGTTCAATACACGGATTTACAACAACATCTTGGAAGAGTATATGGACGTCATCACTAGTGAATTGGTCAAATGGTTCTAAAGTTAGCGTGCAACATATAAAAATAAAAAATTGCCAAATAAAGTCAACTCTTGAAAGAAAAATTGAAATTTCACGAAAAGATAATCATACTCAATACCTCTACATTGGCCAAATGGTTGTCAAGTTAGAGCATGGCATGTGAAAAGGACAGACAGACGGACGGACATTCGAACGGAAGGGCATACAGACGAACAGACGGACAATCTGACATCGGTATAACATTATAAGTCCGTCATTAGACGGGTGTATAAAACCAAAAGAGACAAGCAAATGAAACACGTTTAATAAAATCAAGATGACATTTACTTGTTATGTGGTATGCAAGGTAGGAGACAGCGAGAATTTAAGATAAAATGTTTAAATAAATCTTCAGTCCAACTTCATAGGTTCGAAAATCAAATGAAACACTGAAAACAGTTCATGATAAAGGGGTTTCAAGCTAGTAGCTTGAACAAAGATCAAACAAAATGGATTCAAAACATCAATGATGTTTGAGTCATTGCGATTCAAGCCACCAGAATGCAGGACTGACATTCATATTTTTGTGTGTGTGTGTGTGATACGTGTATGATGAAATAGCTTTTTAAATGTAAATTTCCAAACTAAACAAGAATTGCATTACCTACCTACAAAATTAATTCCACTCCACCTGGAAAATGTTCTTTCTGATGTTTTCAGGTAAGAAAGTTTCTCAGAATTACCTGGCATGTTAACTTTATTAACTTTAAATCTTAAAAGCAATCTCATGCAGATCTGCATGTTGGTTGGGCATTATTTTAAGAAAAAAGGATAAAATAAACAATGAAAGGATATGGAGTAAATGCACACGAGACAAAGTCTCTACATATGCATGGTAGAACTATGCAATGGTTTTAATTAAGAATGAATTTTATTTAAATTGGTCATGCATTTATTTATATTAAAACTACCTGTTTGCAGATAAAGTTCAAATGTATTGAATCCCTAACAACAAACCAAGAAGGACAATTAATACCTTGAATTTAGATTCAAATCACAAACCTTTCTGTCCTTCTGTATGTATATTGACAAGATCTCTTGGCCTCTGTTGTTGCAAGTTTGGAGGCAGTGGAGGCCCATGCATCATAAACGGAGGCCCTGGAGGGGGAGGACCACTCATTGGAGGAGGATTAGTCCAAAATGGAGGTGGTCTATTCATGGCAGGTGCCTCTGGATTGTATGGCTCAAACCGTTCTACAAATAAAATCATAATACAAGTGTATTAGTGAATGAACACAATACTGTAATTATTACTTTTTTATTTATTGTCATGAACAGCTGGTAACATGCATGCTGAATCATAAATGACATAACAATCCATATGAAACACTTAGTAGTAAGTCTTTCAGGGAAGACATGTGTCGCCTGCGTAATAACACTAAAAGTAAGTTACGTCAAACAGGAAGTGGGCATGCAAGAGATCCCAGACTCTCTTACACATTATAGATCCCCATACTGATACTCCATGCCAAATTGCAGAAGGCAGGGATATGTGGTGTCTGAGAAAAATGTGACAGGAATTTTCAAGATTCGAAAAATATTCTAAGTTCAGTCAAACAGGAAGTGGGCATGCCAGAGATTCAAAACTGTATTACACGGTATAGGTCCCCATACTGACACCCCATGCTAAATTACAAAAGGCTGGGGATTGTGGTTCCTGAGTAAAATGTGACAGAAATTTTTTGTGACACCAATCGACAAAAATATTCTAAGTTCCGTCAAACAGGAAGTGGCCATGCAAGAGATCCTAAACTTAATTACACAATATAGGTCCCCATACTGATACTCCATAATGAATTGTAGAAGGCTGGGATCTGTGGTTCCTAAGAAAAATGTGACAGAAATTTTTGTGACGCTGACGTGGACGACGACACCGACGACGACGCAAGACGACGGATAGTGATCCCTATATGTCGCCACTGCGTGAACGCAGGCAACACAATAACTACATGAGTTGAGTATCAAATGATGTATGTCTGAAACACAGTTAACGAATATTACCAGACTCAACCCTGAGAAAAAAGAATTACCTTTTTTGCCAGATCAAAACAAATATACACATGTATATTCTTTTTATTTTATTTACATCCCATTAAATTTTCTTCGATGCTGTTATTATTCATCTCCATTTTATCTTTATTCATAAAAAAGACCAAAATGTCATTGGTTTCACTCAAACCTATCAGGAATTATTACATGTGTAGGGTGTATACAGATAATAAATTAATCATTAAATAAATTTCAAAGTCATGTCAACGAACCGAACAATTATTTCTTGTGGCACCCATGTTCATTAATCCAAAATGGAATTAGGTTTTTTTTTCTGATGACATATAAGCTAGTAAATGAATAATGAACAGACAAGAAACTAGAGAATGACATGTCCCATCACATGGTATTTGTGTTTGTAAAACACATATGATGCCTTCACTTAACACATGTGTTTTTATTTGTATGGACAGATGAATGAAACAATATTTAGATGGACAAACAGACCCCCCTGACTTTTTGTCATAGGGCATAAAAATCAATATATCAAACTGTAAAAAGAAGAATAAACCAATACAGACCTGGTCTTGGTGGAGGTCCTGGTATTATTGGTGGTGGTGGTCCATGTGTTGCAATTGGTGGTGCTCCACTAGATGGAGGAGGTGGCCCTTCAATAGAAGAAAATGTGTTTGTTTAGTATCACTGTAAATATGTATTCTATTACTATTTTTATATCAAGAGTTCAAAATGATGGACAATGTCAATGCTCAAAATTTAACAAATGCATTCTCCAAGCAATAGAATAAATGCATAAATTATTAGAACAAGTGATTGGGATTGTGTTTAAGAACAGTATCGTCTTTACACAAAACATTATATTACATACAGTGCAATAATTTATAATACAGAACTTAAATTATTGCACAAAAGGAAACTCCAACATTTTGAAGATATATACAATGCCATTCATTCATATTTGATTTAACATTTGATCAAGACTGACTCAATACTGAGTGCAGAACCATTGCCAATAGTTTTTTTCTTTCATTACTTTTCCTAATGTTATTGTTTCAGTATCACTATACATGTTACAAAGACCACAAGAAGCTTTCAGTAAAATAATTCCTAAATTCTCATCTATTTTTTTGAAAAATTTGGGGTGGGTGTGTGGGCCATTTTATTTTATATTTGTTAACAGATTTTGTGAAAAATTCCCTCATTTTAAAAGAAATTTACACAAATGGACCAAAAAATCAAAATAAAATTTTTTTTGTGGCGGTGAACATTGAGGCAGGCGGGGATGAGAACCTACGATATCAATGATCCATGATTATATGAATCTAATACCAGGGAGAGTGCCAAACAGAAAAATCTCAGACATACAAGGGTAAGATTTCAACTGCTTGGAAGAAGCTTGCAGAGATTCTTGCAATTATATTTTAAGAATGATAATTGTTCTTGGCCCTAGTTTTTGTTTCTTGTGAATTAGCATTTACCTTCTGTAAAATACTAAATTTTACATTACTGTTAATACAAACCACAGTAGCTTGAATTTAAGTAAAAAATAACCAAACAAATAAGGGTAAAATAGCTGTAGAACAAGGTAAAACACTTCTGGGACATATATATTGTTTATATGTCCTAGAAGTATTTTATCTTGTTATAGAGCTTTTTGTTGTTTTTGACCTAAATTCAAGCGACTGTGCACAAACTTTAAGTAATATTTCCTGATATAATTGTAAAATAAACAATCAAGGTAACTTTATATTATTTTCACTTCACAACATTCCATTACATATATGTGCAGGACTTAAAATCTGTAAATGAAACAATTTTTTTAAAGTTTTCATCTACCTGACACCATTTTGTACAAAGAATGTATACTCGATTTAATTTGTCTCATAATCTTATTGGATCTTACTCATATAGTGCTGTAACATGTATTGAGAAGTATAAATATTCTGTCTTGATATCATGTTTGGTTCCAGTCTGACAATAGCATAGAGCAAAGTGATATTCATGTCAATACTATGACGGCTTCAAGAATATAGGGTCTGTGACATAGATTTCATGATCAATTGTTATTTGAAATGCTTCCGTCCAAGATATGACATGAGGGTGGGTTATAAAATTAAAATTTTTATTTGAAATGTCATATAAATGTATTTTGGTAAAAAAAAGATGCTACTTGTATCTATACATGTAAGGCCGACCTTAAAAAATTGTTTGTTTGCTGTTTATCTACCTACTCATAAAATAATTCGCAAAGGTTCCGCGGAACCTGGTGTCTCGCCTGCTCACTCGGCTTTCATTATAATTTGGCCTATATTAAGATGTGGATACTAAAAATTTTAAGTAATAACTGGTCTTTGAGAGTATCCGGAAATTTACCCAAATTTGAACCAAAAATTTTTGAAATCTAACCATTGGCAATACATGTGTATTAGTTTTGACAAAAATTCATCCAAAAAGCATGGTTGCTAACAAGAATTTCAAAAAATTGCTTGGATGTTAGTTACTTCTAAAGATGTAACCACTAACCAATCATCATCTGTCTATGGCATGTAGTTGTTCAGATATAGTGGAAACAAAAAAAATTATTGAAAAAAAAAGTCCAACAAATGGCAAAATACCGAAAAATTGGAATTATTATTTTTTTTTCAAAATACAATTGGGATTCAATAATGCAGTTGTACTGAATATTGTGTCAAAAATTCATTGCTATTGAGAATGATTTCAGAGAGTTATTGAAGTTCAAAAAAAGTTTAACATTTGGGTTAACCAAATGTTGACGACGATGCCGACGCCTCTGACGGAATCTATGGTCACTATGTCTCGCCTCTTTGCGACATTCGTCGCAGGCGATACAAAAACCTACCTACTCAAAAAGGTTTTATTGGCATTTCCCAGACAAAAATTTTTTATAACAAACATTTTATTAAGGATGGCCTAACTATGTATCTAGAAGTTCCATAACTGAAAAATAGAGCAGTGCTCAAGGTCCCCCGCCTTAGAGTTGTATGTTAGATGAATGGAGTTTTTTTTACCTGTTGCCAGCTTTGAGTGCAATATCCTCAAAAACTGAAAGATACAACAAAAATTTGTTGGCATTTTCATGAAAGCATTCAAGGAAAGGAATCCAACGGGGAAAATCCCATCGCATTGGATAATAAGTAAAAATTTTACACAAAAACCAAAATGGCATTTTTTGGCCCCCTTCGGTACCTTCAACCCCAATTATCTCGAAAACAGTAAGAGATAGCAAAAAACTGCTGGCATAATGATGAAAGCATTCATTGAGAGGAATCCAATGAAAAAATCCCATCAAAATCGGATAAAAAATAAAAATTTCCCACACGAACCAAAATGGCATTTTTGTCTCTCTTTGACCCCTTTTACGTGGGNTGGATCTTACTCATATTGTGCTTTAACATGTATTGAGAAGTATAAATATTCTGTCTTGATATCATGTTTGGTTCCAGTCTGACAATAGCATAGAGCAAAGTGATATTCATGTCAATACTATGACGGCTTCAAGAATATAGGGTCTGTGACATAGATTTCATGATCAATTGTTATTTGAAATGCTTCCGTCCAAGATATGACATGAGGGTGGGTTATAAAATTAAAATTTTTATTTGAAATGTCATATAAATGTATTTTGGTAAAAACAAAAAGATGCTACTTGTATCTATACATGTAAGGCCGACCTTAAAAAATAGTTTGTTTGCTGTTTATCGACCTACTCATAAAATAATTCGCAAAGGTTCCGCGGAACCTGGTGTCTCGCCTGCTCACTCGGCTTTCATTATAATTTGGCCTATATTAAGATGTGGTTACTAAAAATTTTAAGTAATGACTGGTCTTTGAGAGTATCCGGAAATTTACCCAAATTTGAACTAAAAATTTTTGAAATCTAACCATTGGCAATATTAGTTTTGACAAAAAATCATCCAAAAAGCATGGTTGCTAACAAGAATTTCAGAAAATTGCTTGGATGTTAGTTACTACTAAAGATGTAACCACTAACCAATCATCATCTGTCTATGGCATGTAGGTGTTGAGATATAGTGGAAACAAAAAAAATTATTGAAAAAAAACTAAGTCCAACAAATGACAAAATACCGAAAAATTGGAATTATTTTTTTTTTCAAAAATACAATTGGGATTCAATAATGCAGTTGTACTGAATATTGTGTCAAAAATTCATTGCTATTGAGAATGATTTCAGAGAGTTATTGAAGTTCAAAAAAAGTTTAACATTTGGGTTAACCAAATGTTGACGACGATGCCGACGCCGCTGACGGAATCTATGGTCGCTATGTCTCGCCTTTGCGACATTCGTCGCAGGGGATACAAAAACCTACCTACTCAAAAAAGTTTTATTGGCATTTCCCAGACAAAAATTTTTTTATTCTATTTTTAGCACATTTTCTTTAAAATTAATCCCTTTTTGACATCTTTTGAGAAAAAAAATTTACCTACCTACCTACTCACATACAAAATTGATAGTCGATAAACAGCAAACAAACATTTTATTAAGGATGGCCTAACTATGTATCTAGAAGTTCCATAACTGAAAAATATTTACAGAAACTATTGGGTTAACAGCTCAAGGTGACAAAATGTCTTCTGTGTTTTAAACACTTGTTGAACTGCATTTGTATATCTATGCAAAATTGGAGCAAATGTGTATTCAGTTTGATGTTACTGTAGCTCAAAGACCATGGAGATCTGTAAATTCAAGGTGACATACAGTGTTTTTCATCTGCTCATAAAATAAGTCTTATTTTATAAACTGTCAAATATAAAGTTCTGGTATCTAGGGGGTAAAAGTTTTACACAATGTGAAATGTCTATTGATGGGAACAATCAATCTGCATGTTTATCAATATACATGTATAATAACATACAAAATGACCTATCACTATATCCGGAAAATCAGATTAGTCTTTCAAAAAGCTCTGTCAACTTGGTCAATAGTGATAAAGGTAGTTGTTTACATGGTATTTTCAGATATATATGTATCTTATTTTAGCGATAGTTTTAAAATCTTTTAATACTGAACTGTTGTCATGAACCCCGAGACAAATATTCTGATTTTGTAGTTTAAAGTTAATCAGACTCTCACAACAAATAAATCCATGTTATGTCCTCTTTCACACAAAAAGGTTGGAACATTTTTGGAAAACATTCAACATTTCTTCAAGGGCAGAAGTCTTGAACAACTTACAAAATAAACTTCAATTAGAATCATTAGAAATGGAGCATAGAACTTAATCCAATTCATAACATTCTTCAACCCTAGTAAACAAAACATTCCTGCAACAATATTTTATCAGATTTTGATAATGAGTTTTGACATTGACCGCTTACCTGCGGGAGGAGGATATGATGGTATAGACACATCTTCAACTATCACAGGATCGGTTCCATGGTCATATGGACATAAGTCTCCTCTCATACAAAATCCCTGCTCTGTAAAAACAAACTTTGTCTAATGCAAAATTTCTTTTCAAATCTGGGTCAAATTTTGTTCTTTTTTCTTTTTCTTTTTTTTTCTTCTCCTTTTTTAATTAATCTTTTTTTTTCAAACAATTGAAGTTTTTTTCTTTTTTATCTTTTGATTTTTAATTTTTAATCTTTTTTTTCTTTTTTTCAGTCTTTTGTTTTAACTTTTTTTGCTGTTCTTTTCTTTTTTTTCTTCTTTTATTATTATTATTTTTTCTTTTTTTTTTATTTGACCCAAGCTTTGTAAACAAATATATGTCATCAAAAGTAGACACTCAGAACTACTGTCAAAGTTACATAACAATCTATGTAAATAGGATATTTTCAAAATATATCAAAGCTCCAATGCCCTAATCCAGCCCTTAATCTATCAAAGCTTTAAGTCCTTCAATACTTCAGTAATGACAGTAGTTCTGATATAGACAAGACATGTTGTTACATGCATAAACCCATACATGCATACCATTTATACTTTTTTCACTCATCATTGTCTTTATATTTAGACCAAAACTTCATTTTTTCTATGAAGGTACAATTTTTTCCTTCAATCATATTTTTTTTTCTTTTTTTAAAATTATTTCTAATTTTTTTTTCTTTTCTTTTTTTAATCTCATTGTCTAATTTTCTGTAGTTTTTCATCTTCTCTTTTTTTTTCATTATATATATATTTTTTTTTAAGGTCTTGTTCTTGAAAGACAAATGATGAAAAGCTTTTTTGGGAAAAAATGCCATTTTGCCCTCCAAACATATAAAGAAAATATCATCCGCAAGGAATGACGCAGAATCCTCTATTACCATCATAATCTTTACAGCGTGGTCTGCTGGATACTGTTGACTTTTTCTCTCTAGAATCACCATGAGCTGTACTATAAACAGTCACTCCCATTGATGGAATTTTGTTTTCATTATATTTCCCATTATCCATTGTAGGTGTAGGACCTCTGCTGTCTACCTTCCTCTCTGAAACATCATAAAATACAAAATATATACTATTTATAGTGATCAGTGTGAATTCACTGTAGAACATCAATGGCTCGAACACCAAGGATGCCTAAAACCATTTTTGTGGTCCCTTTGTTCAAATTTAAACGTTGTTTGACTTTGATATCTCAAACACCTCTCTGGCTTGAACTGTTTTCATTGGTCCCTTGGGTGTTCGAGCCATCAACGTCCTACTGTAGATCTGGAAGGAAAGTTAAAATTTTCTAAATTCTCCATCTTTCAGCCAATAAAATTTCAAATCAATAGATGTATTGCCATTTATTCCTACCGTAATAGTGCTTATTTGAAGAGCTTTCAAAATACGATTCATACTTGAAAACAGACAGAAAGTTCATGAAGTTTTGCATTTTGACACCAGTGTTACTGTCTTGAATGAAATATCAACACGTTAATCAAATGAAATCCTCAATGTTCATAACATGTTAGCTTTTCTTCATATCTTTGTCAGACCATAATAGTATTCATTGATCTGTAAATGGCTACTGTCAACGCATTTTCAAAAATTTCCTTTACTTTTGTTTGAAACGTAATTGTTGGTTTTTCAGACACTTTAAATAAATTTTCATTGAAGGTAATGCATTTGTTCACATCCCTGTATAGTTGAAATATTTGCCAAGTAGATATTTAACAACAATAATCCATACGTATTTGAGGATGATTATTTCATATGACATTTTATCCCATTCTTTAAATCTGCTTGTTTTTTGTTTGCTTTTTTTTGTGATGTTTTTGCTTTGCTTTGTTTTTTGTCTCATTTTTTGGACGGGGGCTATTATTCCATATTATAATTAATTCATGTAGTAAGGTAAAATTGGACTGATATTGATGAAAAGGAATACCATTTATCTTGACAAAGATCTTAGCTAAAACCAAAATTATGCTATGGTTCTCTGCTTTTGAACTACATGTATCAAGAGAATAAAGCTGAAGAGACACAAGTTGTCTAAATGAACATAAGGGCTATTCCATTAAAATGGATGTGGGTAGGTAGGAAGGGACTTTCAAAGTACCCCCACAACCAACAAACTGTTTTTAGATAATTTTACATAAAACTAATGGGAACATGCTAAGAATGACCTACGACCCATGTCCGATCATTAAACTTATCCTTCCTTCCCCCCCACATCAATCTTAATGGAATAGCCCTAAGCAAAAATCAAATTCACAGTAACTTTGAATTGTTACTGTGAGTACATTGAATGTGCTTGAAATTAAACTGGGTCAAACTAAGAAGAGCCTTTGTCATTTTCACAATAAAACATATTCTACTTTATTTCAAATGTGTAATATCATTTTCTCAGTTTCTGACGTATAAACATATGAACTGCTGCCATTAGTAGAATTGCATATGGTTGTCAACATTCATCACAGCTTGTTGACAAAAACTTGTCGAAATGGGATGTTTAAATAATATTTTACTATTTGGTCTAAAAAAACATAGAATATAGAGTTTAAATAAAGTGAATCACTATGACCTTGGCTATCCATAATTTTTCATTTACCTTAATAAAGTTTCTCAGAACACAAAAAAACCCGCAAATATTCAAAATGAATTTTGAAAATGTTCATTATATTGAAATGTAAAAGGTCACCTAAAAAGAAGTTCAATTAGGTCTTTTTTACATCTATAAAATAGGTCTATCATGCATCTGAGGGATTAGGAAAATGTGTCTAGAATGATAAATCATGTAATGTTTCTTTCAAAACTGTCAATAAACAGGGTAAACATGGAAATGAAATAAATCTCACCTTCAGATCTAGATCTTGACCTTGACCTACCAAATGACCTTGATCTTGATCTTGAACGGCTCCATGATCTGGATCTGGATCTTCTTGGTGATCTTGGTCTACCCTTGGGTGATTTGTAACCAGGAGACCTACCCCTTGGTGACCAAGATCTAGGCGATCTAGACCATCTTCTAGGAGAATCTCTTAATGCTATTCTTCTGGGAGGACTTCTTCCTTTTGGTGACCTTGATCTTCCTCTTGGAGATCTGCCTCTTGGTGACCAGTTCCTTGGTGATCTAGATCTTCCTCTAGGTGATCTATCCCTTGGAGACCACCCTCTGGGTGACCGTCCTCTGATGGGTCTAAATGGACTTCTAGATCTGCTTCTTCGTCTTATTCTCCTGTCATCACTTCGACGTCTTCTTTCATCACTAAACAATAGTTATACTTCTTTATGTTTTGTTTAATAAAATGTAATAATCAAGGAATACAATACAAGGAGTAAGGAAACAAAAAGAGGCTAAGTATAGTACATGTAGTTACTTATTACACATGGTTTTTTTCAAACCTGTGTGTAACAACATTTATAAAAAAAATTTCTGAAAGAATTCAAGCAAATATATTTCACAAAATTTCTTTTTCTAGTATAGCAATATTCAACAGTATAAAACATGGCTCTATAGCAATGCTTTATTTGTTGATCTTCAAGTATCAATGTTAGAATTAGAATTTGATGACCAGGATAGGTGGACTTAATTGCTACTTAATAAATGAAATTAAAATTTCAAACCCAACCAATTGTGACTTTACAGAAACAGCCTACAGATAACAACGTCTACAGCAGTGATAACAAGAATTTTTATGATTGTATAAAATGTCATATTCCTATTTAGGAGATAACTGTATTGTATTTCAAGCTTTGTGGACGTAAATCATAGATTTTACTGTCGCAAATTGAGTTTACCTAGCGATGTTCCAGTGGAGCTATGTAAACAGATATTTGCAACACTGAAATAAAATTTACTTCTGCAAAGCTTAAAAAACATTATTTTTTATCTAAATATCAAATTCAGAAAAAGTCCGCCAAAACTTATGAACTTCTATGCCATATAAACAAAATGACATCACATGAATGCTTGAAATATGAATCGTAATATCAAAACGTTTCCAGCTGGACTCTACACTTCAGTTTCTTTCAATGAAATTCAATAAAATAGAGTTTAACAGGTAAGCAGTATGAATATTTGCTTGTTTTTGTTTTAAATGAATTAATGAACTGCATGTTTTTTTCAAGATGACGAACCACCCTTGGTTACGGCTTTTAAATTGCCGATTTCACATGAGATGTTATCCAATCCGATTCACTGTTACAAACATATTGTATTAGAATGATGTAGTTTACATAATTTCATGTACATCACAACTAGATCATACAAAAGTCATACAAAAACACTTCTCATTATACATAAAGTTAAACTTCAATGGCTAGAACTGCAATAACTTGAACACCATGGTTGTCTCGCATCGTTTTTGTGGATCCTTTGTTCTAATTTAAACACAGATCAACCTCAATAGCTAGAACACCGCTCTAGCCCGAACCGTTTTCCATTTGTCCCTTGGGTGTTCGAACCACTGAAGTTCATCTGTAGATAGTTCTATAAAATTTTACATACTAGTCTCTATCTTTCCTACGGGGACTTGGACTCCTAGATGTATGTCTCTTCCTGATAACATCACGTAAATCTTTCTGGTCATCTTTACTATTACTTCTGCTAATAGGAGGCTGTAAATATATTGTAAACAATATAACAATGATATCATGTTAGGTGTGATTATGGTTATTGACTGCAATGTATATAATGATTTCAGCTATATATGAGTCACAAAGGAGGCTGAAGAACATGGAAAATTACTGAACTCTTCTTCTAATAAACAAAGAAATTATACTAGTGAGTTGCATAAAATCTTGCCCAAGGAAGTCTATGATATAATTGTATTGCTTACTAAGGAATGTGTCATTATTTCCTTTTTGATACATCAAGACATGTCAAGAAAGTCGATCAAATCCATAGTTGAAATATATGTAAATATTTCCCTTGTCAAAACATTCATGATGCATGGAACCAGTGGTAGGAGCCGTCTTGAACTTACTATGAGGTAAGGTTTGAGCAAAGCTCATTGTTGAAAGCCTCATGTTGACTTCAAGGTGAAGAACAACAATAAAAGCATTGTTTGATTGCTTAGTTCATGTATTTGTGGAGACTTCTCTCATGCACATTTATTCCATATCCTTTCATTGTTTATTTGGAGCACAATGACTAGTTCAGGAGTTTATTCAGTGAAAAGATTTATACTTAAGGGATGTTTATGAAATGAATTTGTTTTCTATAACTTAGTGCAATATATTTATTTATTACTCATATCCATTCAGCTGCTTTTACACGAGTGTGTTTTTATTTCGAAACATGCTCATAGTGTAATCTTAAAACCATTGATCAAACCAGCAAAATATTGCACCACTAAATCAAAAGATTCTGTTGCCAAACCAAATAAAAAAAAAAACTCTGCCAAATGTATATTCGTCAAGTTATTTTTTATTATTTTGTGGAACAAGAAGAATTAATTGACTGACAAAAACTCACTTTCTAAATATCATAATTAATGTCATTAGACCTTATCACCAAATCAGTCTCCATTTTTCCTGGACATATAGATTGACATTCAAAATAATAATCATCTACTAACAATACATCAGTAAATCAAATAAATCTATTAAAATACCTCTTTTGGTTCATCCTTTACTTTAACTTCATCAGTAGTAGAAGATGGTTTTTCCTGACTACTGTCTACAGGCTCTTCTGTAGTCGACTTCAGGTACTTCTTAGATTTCAATGCATCAAACAAAATGTCAACAAATCCAGGTGTCTCTGTAAATAATTCAATTTTACTTGTTTAAATACATATTGTGTTTGTATACATACAAAATGTACATAGGAGCATGTTGTAAAGAACACAAA